>JBAGKK010517572.1:0-13488 GCA_037177015.1 Euceroptres primus
TATATATATATATATATATATATATATATCTAAGATTATATACAAGAGGCGTTGTAAGAAGGATAGGTTGTTAACACATATAATATGATACTGCGGTAATGTGTCAGTATAAAGCTGATGAGTGCACAAATACGCCTACTCAAAATGAAAATATAAATTCTAAAATTATGACCAAAAATAAAGAAATTGAGTATCTTTGAGATTCTTTGTTTCATTTTAAATCTTTAGACTCAAGCTATAAATTAATAGTGTACGTATATCAAAGTTACGAATAATATACTGTACATTTTTCAAATAATTTTTTTCGTTACAGATTTACACAAGCACAACGATGTGCAAGCAAAATTACGCGGAATATATTTTCTGCAGGCGTAGGATGAAACTCATTCATGGATTATTCATTCATCAACCGTTCTATGTATTGATTATAATTTTTTCACCTGCATTATGCTAATTCTCATATGATGTCATTTTAACTCTAGTCAAGGGCGTATGTACACGGGAAACATAGTATAAGTTTTTCCGAATCATTCCAGTGAAATCTGTACACAAAATAAAATTATCCTCTGTTTAAAAAATTTTCCACTCACTTGTTTCAAAACTCGAAGTCTTTTTTAGGGTTTCTTTTTAGAAATTTCATACCTTTTCAGGCAACTAAATCAACCCTATTTCTCGGGCTCTATATAGCAACCCTTAAAAACGAAATTTCTACATAATTAAATAAAATATGTCGAATTTTGCATCATATATGTGCACTAGGGTGGTCCAAATTTTTTTACGAATCTTCATGCATATTCCCCCCCCCCTTTGTTCGAATCCACAAAAAAATAAATGCGTCTTTTTTTTGAAAACAAAAATGATATTTAGAGATTCCGCAAACCTCATGAAGTTTAACACGTATTTCCCATAAGAAAAAAAGACGTTTTTGTAAATTTTATTCAGAATCGTCAATATTAGGTGAATTGAGTTGAAACTCAACATTTCTCGTCACAATTAGCCATAGAATACGAATCAAAACTTACTTTTTAAATATCACCCCCATAAGTCTGTTTTATAGGGTCTCAAAAAACTCCAAAAGTGAAAAATTGGGTGCAAATTTTTGGGACACATTATAATTTTTCTTGCGGTTTTTTTAGTACAAATTGTTTTCTAATATACAAAATATACAAAATATTACTTTCTACTGATAATTATCAGTAGAAAGTAATATTTTGTATATTAGAAACAATTTAAACAAACAGGCCATCTTACAGTAGAGATAAAAACAAAGGATGGAATAATTAGGAGTCGGTCTGTAAATGACTCGTAAAATTTTTTTTTGAATTAAAACACGAAATTTATTGCAAAACGTGAAGAAAAATTCGGCCTTTTCTTCTAGCATTACTCTAAGAGAAGATAGTTATAAACAATAATCAATTGTTTAAATAATTATGTTTGTTAATCTGCATTAATTATTACCTCACTAAGTGAAAAGTGGACAAAAAGTTAAAAATTTCAGAAAAAGACCGCAACTATCTAGCATTACTTTAGGAGAAGATACTTATAAATAATAATAATTTGTTTAAGCAGTTATTTTTGTTAAACTGGATTAATTATTAACTCACTCTAAGCGAAAAGAGGACAAAAAGTTGAATATTTCAGAAAAAACTGCAACTTTCTAGCATTGTTCAAAGAGAATATTATTAAAAATAATAATAAATTGTTGAAACAATTGTTTGTTAACTTTAAATAATTATTACCTCACTCTAATTAAAAATTGAACAAAAAGTGGAAATTTTTAGAAAAAACCGCAACTTTCTAGCATGATTCTAAGCGAATATTGTTACAATAATAATAAATTGTTCAACAAATTATTTCTGTTACATTTAATTGATTATTGCCTCGCTCTAACTGAAAAGTTGAAAAATTCGGAAAAACCACGACTTTCTAACTCTATTCTAAGAAAATATTTTCTATAAACAGTAATAAATTATTGAAACAATTTATTTAAACATCTAATTATCAGTAGAAGTTATGCTTTTATGTATTAGAAACAGTTTGTACTAAAAAACCGCAAAAAAATCATAATTAGCGACAAAAACTCGCATTACCCAATTTTTCACTAATGGGGTTTTTTTGGGACCCTCTAAAACAAACTTAGGGGGCTGATATTTAAAAAGTAATTTTTGATTCTTATTCTATGGCTGATTGGAAAGACAAATGTTGAGTTTCAACTCGATTCACCTAATATTGACGATTCTGAATAAAATTTATTTAAACGTCTTTTTTTCTTATGGAAAATACGTGTTAAACTTCGTGGTGCTTGCAAAACCTCTGAATATCATTTTTTTCAAAGAAAAAGGCATTAATTTTGTTGGGGATTCGAACAAATTTGGGGGGGATATTCATGAAAATTCGATTTAAAAGAATGTTCCAATGCATTTTCGGACGACCCTAATGTGCACAGCCAGCATACTTGAAAGTCATCAAAATAAGGGAAGCGTTTTAAAAATTACCATATTGCATACCCAAAATAATGCACTGTGCGCAATATGCAACTCCTCGAAAGCGCACGACAGGAGGTCGGATCTTAATTTGGTCTTCTCTGAATTATCGCTTCAGCGAAGGTGTACGATAGGGTTGTGCTAAAGTACAAGCAAGTCTTCCAGCGATTATATTCAAGCAAAACAACTGCGGAGCAGTGCTCTTGTCATTAAAAGATTTATACTCATTTCGCACGCTTTGCCTAAAAAGCGAGACTCATTTATTAAAAAAGTGAATAAATTATTTGATTCAATGTTTGGGTTTAAAAATAGAAACTTATTTACATAACTATTGCTTAAACTCACATTTCATGCAAAGATATAAAATCTGTTGCCCCTCTTTTATATTGATAATAAGAAATTGGGCTAACTATACTTCAGTATGTACAAACTTTTATTATAGTTGATATAACCATTTTATTAGTTAGCATAACTATTTAGTTTGTTGCAACAATTTTAACGGTTACACCAACTAATAAAACTTTATAGATACTAAAGTAGTCTTAGGTAAACTCCTTATTTTTTGCAGTGTATTTTCAGAGTACTTTCAAATATGCTGCTTTTGATAAAGTATAATTAATCAATGTTAATTAATTATATTTATATTGTTTAATAATTAATTTAATCAAGGGGTGTACGTGGAAATAGATACGGCAGTGGTAGCGTACGCACACGTTAATCTAAGAAACGCAAGGTTCAAGTCCATTCATGGAAATGGATATGTGAGAGGTAGTAGATTGGATGCACAGATTAGAAAAGTAGATAATCAGAGCGATGGACTGCCCACGTAAAGGTAACTCCTTTGCAACAATGACCTTACAACTTGCATGAAAGGCAGCATCATTATTACATTACCTTACAATAGATATAAACATAAGAAGCTATAGAGAACAATCAATCCTTTTTTGTAATACTATGTCACGAGAAGTTTTAAAAAAATTTGATACGTAATCATTTTTTCAAAAACATCTTGAGGTGTAATTTATTCCACTACCCTAAAGATTGTGCTGACAAATTACACATGTTGCTGTATTTATTTTGACAGGAGTGATCACAGTTAACGAACTTCGTTAACCAAAGATATATCTTTCGGGTAGTTTTATTAATCAGCAATCAGTTTTAGCTTCTTCCAGGGCAATATATTTCAACGGTGGTATAATATGTTGGTACAGCCGGTCCAGGTGATATGTTTGCTCAGTTATATGTCAAGCATTGTTTGAACAATATGTTAGTAGATACTACCAAGTTCTATTAAAGAACACAAAAAGGGAAGCTTCTGTATTTGCACAGTTCACAAGCATACTGTAGGCTCTTCTTCCATCTCTTTCCAAGGTGTAATATTTACCCGAGAGGGACATGTAAAAAAGATTTTTTACACGTTTTAAAATGAGGTTGAACTTTCTTCGTAGTTTTATAATTATATCTATATTAATAATAATAAATTAATTAATTAATTAATTAATAATAAAATTATAATTTGGTTAGGTTGCGAGTTATCATATATTTCATTTTGAAAACAACTCGAATTAAATATTGAATTAAAACCTCGATTAAAACAAATATATCGTTAGAAATTTGTTTCTTTTCCAATATTGTATACCGAGAAAGTAGAATTTTAAAGAAAATATTTTAACAGTATCTTAAGACTCTAGAATATTAAATACTGTCTAAAGAAAATTATATTTTGGGAAATTCGCTCTTCATTTCACAGCTAAGCTCCAATTTCTATTTTTAAGTTCGTTTTTAAAGTTTCGCTTGCTATAATATTTTCATAGGATTATATATGAACTATGGAAAGAAAAAGACTCATAACAAACCTTGAAATAAAATTATCAACTTCAGTATTGTGAAAATGTGAATTTCCAATCTCTATCTATTTCTGCTACATCCAGAAAAGTGGTCGTTCAATTGTACAAAAAACAATTCACTGTTTAAATCAAAACATTCTTCCGAGTTAAAATTAAAAGTTAAAGTTAAAATTAAAATTAAAGTTTAGATTTTAAGTCAAATATTTGAGAAAAGAATTTTCAGTACAATCGAATACAGAAAACTACATCCAGAAAAGTGGTCGTTCAATTGTACAAAAAACAATTCACTGTTTAAATCAAAACATTCTTCCGAGTTAAAATTAAAAGTTAAAGTTAAAATTAAAATTAAAGTTTAGATTTTAAGTCAAATATTTGAGAAAAGAATTTTCAGTACAATTCGAATGTCTCATTTCATGACAAGAATTTTTGTAAAATTTTGCCCCGCCTAATCAAAAACAGCGATAAAAATAGGTATTTTTGACTTGGGTTTCCGGATTCAGGAAGATAAAACTTTTATCAGTCCCGGCAGAGTTTTGTGATGAATAAATCAGGAAATTTTTACCCCATTTTTCCTGAATTGCTACAATATGTTCTCTAGATAGTCTAGAGTCTAGATCTAGCCTTCAGTTTTCATCTTGTTTTCGCGAAGAATGGAAAAACGAAAGTCAAAAATAAAAGTATACCTATAAGTTTCAAATCTGCTACAACGATAACATTTATCGCAACAATTGCGATGACAATTCGACGAAACTTGATCGTCGATTATAAATATCCCTTAGTTGAGAATCTATTTCCAGAATTAATGCCGAGCACACAAGACCGGTAGAGCCGGCGAGACTCACACGTGAAATTAATGGGAACGAAGCTCGTAAAGCTCCTACAAGGTGGCCTAAATATACGCCTAGAAAGATCCTCATAATGCAAGTAATCTTGACTTCCGGTTTGAACTGCAATTTCGCCTAAGAATGACGCACATCAACAATGAAATGCGAAATTTGCTGGGCGAGAAAATTTAATTTTGAGGTATAACGTATGAAGAGGCAGTAACAGAAGCTTAGAATATTGCAGATCTTGAAAACAATTTAACAGACACAAGAACCAGAAGCAGAAAACAGAAACATTTCTTCAGGTCAGACTAATTGTCACCCATTAATTAATTTCGTACACTGTTAAAATTTTTCGGAAATTTTTCCGAAGAAAGTTTGCCAGCTTATAACCCGAACATTTTGAAATTTTTCCTAATGCATTCGGAAATAATTTCGAATTGTAGTTAGAGATTTATTTATACAATCTCCTAAGCTTTACAAAATATTTCCTAACTTTTCGGAAATTAACCAATATATTCGGAAAATTTTTCAATATTCTCAGAGAAATTACATTTGCAATTACAATGCAAATTACAAAATCGCACATTACTTTGCAATTAAAAAATTACATTTTGCTCGAAAAAACCAGGGATCTGAACGAAATTAAAGGTCATTTTTCGATATTTTCCAATTATTTCTATGAATTCAAAATAATTTGGCGAAATATTCAACTGAATACGAGAAAGTACTGATATATTATAAAACTACAGAGGCAGAACCTCTAGATTATGAGGCATTTTAGTTTTATACAAAAAAGAACGAAAAGAAAAGTAACGAAAGTTTCGTTACGTTTATTTTCGTTTCTGTCGACGTGAAACTTTGATGGTACACAATTTTGACATTGCAACTCGGTGGTTCTATAATATTGCAGCACTTTCTCATACTCAGCTGAACATTCAGCCAAACAATTTTGAACTTTTAGAAATAATTGGAAAATATCAAAAAATGGTCCTTAATTTCGTTCGGATTCCTGGAAAAAACGTATGTGCGACCTTTTACGGAAAAATTTTATACTATTTAAAAATTTCCAACATTTGTACAGTGTAGTGAAAGATAAAACGATTTTCTCACTATTGATTCTGAATGTATGATTTCAACTTCATCTTAATCTTAATATATAAAAATAAATTTCTTCGTACAATTTTTTGATTCTAATATCTCTTTGCTTGCTAAATTTGCTGCTTTTTCTTCCTGCAATCAATTGGCCAAAAGGACGATTCTGCCCGACCCTTGAGATTCTCTTTGATTCATTTTTTTAAACATCTGGCCCATGTACCACTCGAGAACTCAGTGCTCTTTAAATGCCAAGAGAGTGATCGAGTTGTGAAAGCAAATCTTTTTCATAAAAGGTCCTACTACATTTCTTTTATCAAATCTTTCAAGTATACTTCTTACTGCTACTTGTAAGACACCACTCATAGTCGATTTTTATTTGCTTTTGCTCCTGTCTCAAGAGATAATAATATGTTTTAAACATACTAAAAAATATATACATAAAAATCATCCCTTCAAGTTGGAAAAATTAGAATTGTTTGCGAATTTATCTAAATTTTATCAGCAAATTTTTTATTGAAAACAAATTGATCAGTAGCTAAAAGAAATTTGACAGGATTTCTTCTAGTGCTTCTGTTAACTGTAAAATCTCGTTTTTCTCGGTATTATTTATACTTGGTACCCGAAGAGTTAGGGCAGCAAGGTTTATTCGTGGCCCGCCGTGAACGTGAGTCACGAGGCAATGGGAACGTGAGATCAGTCGTTATGATGCTCCAGATTGGTCTGCTGCTCAAAATGGTGACACTAAACAAATAACATTTACAAAAAAATGTAGGGTTGAATTGTAAAAACATCAAACAGGTTGATAGGAGTAAAACAGGTTTTACAATTCAGTTAAAATGAATTTTCAGCCAGACAACAATTTCTATTGTCAACTCTGTCTTATTTTAACCGATTTGAAACTTATCGGAAATTTAACTCTCTATCCAATCAATCAATAAGCTTCAATAGTATATTTCTCTCCTTATAATTGATACTGCATCTAATATGTATAATCAAAATTATTATATGGAGTATACATCAGAAAACAATAATTCTTAATGGAGTAGAAAATGATAGCAGGTTATTTATTCAGATAAAGGTCATTGATTTTTCTCAGCAGGTTAACATTCACGTTTATTGTGAATTATTAAAAAAATCTTATGTCCTTGAATAAATGGCATACCGATTATGTATATTAAAATTCGAGTTACTGCCGAACACAAAAGGATGCCCCAGGGGGTCGAGAGCCTATTGTTTCGCGCATGGACCGACAGTCTCAAGTGATAAGTAAACAAACTCATGTAGCTATATCAGCTATGTGCACGAAGTAGGGACATCTCATATCTTTGGCTTTTCGCCTCTAGCAAGCAGCGTGTCCTAGTAAATACTGCACGAGTTTAATAAACTTCCGACCTTATCACTTTTACTTTATTTTCATTTTTTATAATGCATATGATGCACCTGCTACGCTGTAGGTCAGTAATTGAAATAAAATAAAATACTAGTTTTGATTTTTATTATTTCTAGTTCTTTTTAATTTAACCAGGGTGTCTACTAATTTGTAATCGTGAAATTCCCGATTTTTCCCGGTCGTAAACATTATATTATTTTCTTTAAATAATCTCGATTGAAAGTTGTTTTACTATAAAAACTATATTTTATAATTGAGCGGCTGAAAGTAAAAACGGAACAAAAAAAGTGTATGAGTAAAAATGGAACATACATTTTTTGGAGTATAAAGGGAACAAACAAATCTTCCGAGTAAAAGCGGAACAAAATTTCTTCAGAGTAAAAATGCAACAAACTAATTCTCCGAGTAAAAACGGAACAAACGAGCGCACGGCTGGTGGGAGGGGATATATCCCCTCCAACCAGCCGTGCCGTGCAAAGAAAAGTGGAAATTTTTAATTATCGGGAAAGCCCTGATTTATTTTGTCGGACAGTTTCTTCAAAACATAGAAATTTAGCATGTTTGCAACCGTTGTTTCTTTTTTCTAAGTTAACTGATATTTTTAACTGATCCAGCAGACCAGTAAACGTTTTTTTTTTTTGTTGGAACAAGGAAACTCTTATGATAAGAGTCTCCTTGTTTCAAAAAAAAAGAGTTTTATCAAAGATCCGGAGCAAAGAAAAGTGGAAATTTTTAATTATCAGGAAAGCCCTGATTTATTTCGTGGGCCACTTTCTCCAGAAAGTGGAAATTTGGCATTTTTGCAACCGTTGTTCTTTTTTCTAAGTTAAGTGATATTTTTAACTGATCCTGCGGTCCAGTAAACGTTTTTTTTTTTTTTTGTAACAAGGAGACTTTTATCAAACATCCGGAACAAAGAAAGGTGGAAAGTTTTAATTATCGGAAAAGCCCTGATTTATTTCATGGGCCACTTTTCCCAGAAGGTGAAAATTTAGCACGTTTGCAACCGTTGTTGCTTTTTTCTAAGTTAACTGATACTTCTAACTGATCCTTTGGTCCAGTAAACGTTTCTTTTAACAAGGAGACTCTTATCAAACATCCGGTGTAGAGAAAGGTGGAAATTTTTAATTATCGGAAAAGCCCTGATTTATTTCGTGTGCCAGTTTTTCCAAAAAGTGGAAATTTGACATTTTTTGCAACCGTTGTTGCTTTTTTCTAAGTTAACTGATATTTTTAACTAATCCTGCGGTCCGGTAAACATTTTTTCGTAACAGGAGACTCTTATCAAACATCCGGAGCAAAAAAAAGTGGAAATTTTCAATTATCGGGAAAGCCCTGATTTATTTTGTCAGACAGTTTTTCCAAAAAAATGGAAATTTGGTATTTTTGCAACCGTTGTTGCTTTTTTCTCAGTTAATTGATATTTTTAACTGATCCTGCACGCGGCTGGTGGGAGGGGATACATCCCCTCCCACCAGCCGTGCGCTTGTTTGTTCCGTTTTTACTCGAAGAATTAGTTTGTTGCATTTTTACTCTGAAGAAATTTCGTTCAGTTTTTACTCGGAAGGTTTTTTGTTCCCTTTTTACTCCGAACAATTTACTCATTTTTACCATTTTTACTCAAACTTTTTTTGTCCCGTTTTTACTTTCAGCCACTCAATATAATATTATATTTTATAAATAATGTAATATACTATTTGTTTAAATAATGTAATATTCTATTTTATAAATAATGTCATATTCTATTTTATAAATAATGTAATATTTTATTATATAAATAATGTAATATTCTGAGACCTTCAATTTTGCAAATAAGAACCAATCATCAGTATTCAGAAATAACAAAATTACCGTGACTCATTTGGAGTCACTTGCTGTTTGAAGATGAGTTATGAATGGATCACCGATAAAAATAAAGATAAAAGAAGGTATTCACGTCTACTACTTCATTGATAAAAATACAAATTTGCAACAAAGTTTTACGAGTCTAACATGAACATGCCTTTACAGATTATTTGTAAATAAATAACTGATAAACAATTATATGTATTTAACGTAAAAAACATTTCTCTTGGCATATTTTGTACACAAATAATTCTAAATTTGTTCTGTTACGCGTAGATTAAAGAGCTAGCTTTCTATTCCCCCCTATAAAATACTCTTTTCCAGATCAGAGGCGTGACATTGAAAGTTATTTGTGATCGATCGATAGGGGCAACTCTGAAATGGCCCCTCTCAGCAGAAATGTATTTTCACACGAAAAGTACACACACACATGTGTTTAAAAGTTGGAGTCATCGTATCGAAATGAATCGAACGCTTGGACCCGATTAGCTCATAGTGTTAGTCAGGAAACTCGATTCTTCGACTAAATAGGCGTTACAACTTGCAAGTGACCATCGCACCTTATTCGCATCAAAAGAAAAAAATCCCCTCATTACTTTCGAACCTCGAAGCTCAATAGTTGATTTCAACCAGAACAGTATTTTTATCTGCGTGAAGAATTTATTCAACTCTTTCAAAACTCTTCCAAGATACATACATTACATACATACATCCATACATACATTCATCTAATTCTGAATTTTGATAATCGAAGGAAATATTTAATTGCTCCAAAACGTAACAATTAAGCAATACTGACAATTATAAACAAAATATATTGGAAAATGATTAACAATAAGTTAAATTGAAAACTGCTACCAAAAGTTTCTTGAATAATGTGCCTCAGTTTCTGGTTTCAACTTGATGAAATGAGATGGATGATAATGTAAAGAAGTGGTGTTTGCAGACTTTTAAATTTAATTGGTAGGCTTGGTTAATTCAATTTAGAAGCTTGGTAATTTTAGGCACACCTAGTGCATAAAGAATTAAAGAGTCTGCACGGTTCATGGCACTTTTTGCAGCCTGCACATATGGTGTCATCCCTCCTTTATGCACACAATCTTACTATCAGCTTGAAGATCCATTCGCAATACAGTGGGTTGCGGCACCAAGTAATTAGCATAGTTGCCAGGAAGCCGGTAATTGTTATTTAACACCGACCGTTACCCCTTTTTCACAACGAACCGTAGTACATGGCCATATGCCTGCATAAACTAAGTCGAATGCCAAAAACCTCCCATTATAACCAAATTCTTTGCTCACTTACTTGAGTGTTTAATTAACGATTTAATTTAAGCGAAAGTTCGCTCCATTGTCTCTTCTTTTCGAATTTTTCAAAGGTTTTTCTTGATTTTGACAGCCTGTTTTTTCGAATTTTTCAAAGAAGGTTTTTCTTGATTTTGACATTCATTTTTCGGTTTATTTATTTATTTGTAAATTAGTAAGCCCAACAGTTCAGAGAACCAATGATGGGGCTACAAAAATGTACCTATACGTAGAGTTTAAGCGTGAGCACGCAGGCAGGCTTTTACAAAATTTTACAGTGTGGTCGTGCTTACAATAAATTTATGATTAGTAAGAAGCATTCTAAAGTTTTCGATGGAAGAATAATTTGAACATCCTTAAACACGATCTGCAGAAAATTTCCTTATTTCTATTATCAAAAATAATAGAGATTTAAAAATTTCAAGACCTGAAGAATCAGAAAAAGAAGAAAACTAGTTAAGATTTCGGAGATTTCCTATTGCTCCAAAATTCTCATAAAATAATTATTAATATGTAATTTTTAGTTTGGAGTCAAACAATTAAAAGAAGCATCTGCTACCCATGCACAATGGAAACCAATGAACCGAACATCCCTTATAACTTGTTTAATGTTTGCATAATTAATTGCAGGAAATATTGGTTTAATTATTTTCTCAATCGGAGTCTAGAAATTCAAGCCATATTTTATAAACATAAAATGTTAACGATTAATTTAAATTATACAAAAGAGGTTTTAAACTCAAGGCAATCAACAGTAATCTCTTGGAACTAGTAAAGTATCAGTTATAGTTTCAAACTTCACTTTGATGGGTACTTTCAATTTAGAGTGGTTGCGCTTTCCGTGCGATGCTTATCCGTTTTACGAAAATGCTATACGTAAAGTACGCACTTATTATTAGTACCTAATCTAATTCTAACATTGATCATAAAATCTGTTAGTTTACCACTAATTTTAGAAACAGTAATCTCCATAATAAGAAACAAGCCTCATTATTTTTGTTCCACATCCCTTGCAACGAGATGTTTGCCAAAATAACTGAGATTCTAATCAAATTCTTCAGTAGTTCTAACAATTTTACCAATATTTTTTTACCATTTAATAAGGGTGTATTCTCTAATTCCAACAGACATTCTTCATAAAGAATCATTCCAAAACTTTTCTTAATTCTTAATTTTTTTTTATTAAATTACTTTAATTGTTAAATTAATTAAAAATAATTAATTCTTAATTCCAGAACTTTTCTTAATTCAATCTTAAATTTTATCCTGAAAAGTGGAAAAAAAAAATACTCACGATCCCCGTCCTCCAGAATCGCGGTACTCGGCCACAGAAAATCCAAACATGGATTGACGATCAGATCTGAAGATCGTGTAATGTTTGGTCTCCACATTAAAGGCCGTAGTTTCCCATCTTGATGAACTTCCCAAAAGGGCTATTAGCCCCAATGGGATCCAAAACAGCCACATAATTAAATCACTCTCACTAATTCACAAACTGGACAACACCGTCTGCTATCTCTTCATATCCATGCGATAACTAGGTGGTGGAAGAGTGTCAATTAAAAAATTAAAAACTGATAATTAAATTGAAATTTGAAAAAGTAAAAGTAAATAAAAATCGAAGGGATGGAGCGGCACACAACACGGGTTGCAATAGGACAAAATTTATGATTTTTGGGGGATGTTATGTTTGGAGTGTCAGATGACCGGTACATGTACCAGGGACGACATGTGGTGTGGACACGAGGTGAACGGTAGCCACGGACACGCGTCGACAAAGACGGCTTGACGGACGGCCGCGGACAGACTGAAGTGGAACTCTGCCGGTTCTTTCAGCTCTCACAAGCTCCCACCCACTGCACTGCTGTTTCGAACTTGAGGGTTCATGCAATGTGTTGCGCACTTTCCAAGTTCATATACGTAGCTACGCATTTTGCTAAATGCAAGTGCAATAATTGTAATTTTGTTATTGTTTTGTTGCAGTCTGCAACCTTTTTTTTTGCAACACAGGGCGAAAAACCTTAATTTCGAAAATACGCACGATAACCTAAATTATTTTATGGATAATAGTACCATTTGATACCCAAAATTTTTAAAAAATGTATGTTTCAAATTTAAAATCATACCTTATATTGAATTTCCTCACCAGAAGCAAAGGATGCGAATCTTATTTTGTATTAGACATCTATAAAAAGAAGCTTTTAAAATTAATAATTTGAATAGAGCTGAAAATAAACACGCAAAGTAAAGTTTGAACAATGTATGCAATGCAAAAGAAGCAAAATGCAATGCAAAAGAAGCAAAATGCAATGCAAAAGAAGCAAAATAAATCAGCATAGTGCTCGGTGAGCTACGATTGAATTCAATCTAAAGGGTTTCTCCCCTGTTTTCTTTTGATATCTTCTCAGTAAATCCCCATGGTTATTTTGAGACCATAAAGAAAAAAATCGTTGGAGGAATTATTGAATAAACTTAATTTTAAATTATTTAAATGTTATCCAGTCCAAGTTTTCAGAAAAAAAAACTGCCGCATTAAATAATTAACCTAGTCCATGAGAGACAGGCATACTCTCTAAATCTGAATTAGTAGTTTTCTACTAATGAAATAGTACCGAATAGTAGTAGTTTTCTACTAAAAATTAGTAGAAATGCTTACTAAAGCAATTGGTAAACGATTCGGCACTATTTCATTAGTA
>JBAGKK010517583.1:0-13488 GCA_037177015.1 Euceroptres primus
GCATCGTCAACACAAAACACTAATTGTGTCACATTTTTCTCCGCCTTGACATCGATTACCTTCCATTCCTCCGTCTTAAAGGACGAATTCTGGACTGCCAATCTCTTCAAGGCGGGCTCCAGTCCCACTAAGGTCCCAGGTATCCAGGTCATTACTTTCACCGGTTTAGGGAGATCTTTCCTCTCAATAACCTTAATCCTGGCTCCCTCCCACGGATTAAGATCCTTAGCGGCTTCAACGGGTCACTCTTTTGACACTTCATCGGAGCAAACCACGATGAAGGCATTACTATTGAACCGGTAGTCCTCGAACCTGGCAATCATGTGTCCAGATTGGACTCCGTCGATTCTCCTCTTGAGCGCCGATTCAATTGCTTTGGCCTGTTTAGCGCTGAGTTTGATTTCTGGGAATCCCTCAGCGACGATTGCCATCTTCAGATGACTCTGAAGGGCCTCTGTATAAGAGATTTCAGGGTTCTTGACCCGTACCTTCTTCGACAATCTGACCTCCTTCGGAGTGCTGCCATCCGAATGGACCCTCTTAGGATTACCCACTTGGGGGGCCTCTGCGTCCTCCAACTTTTCCCGGAGGCGTCTGTGCCTTTTCCTCGCAGAACCCGAATACTTAACTCTTTGCGGTTTATCCGTCAAAGATGGTCCCCCGGCTTTGGCATCGCTTGCAAGTCCAATTAAGTCCTTGCCTTCCGCCCCGCCAGAAGATCCACCCGGGACCGCCTCTCCATTTTGTCCTTGCAAAGTATGCAATTGAGCTCCTTCGGAAGTATTCATCCTCTCAGGTGAGGATTTATTTTCTAAGGGGGTCAATGAAGACTCCCCTCCTTCAATTTTATTTTTATTTCTGTTCAAGAAATCCATATTGATCCCACGAGTAGCTAGGGAAATAATAATCCGCCACTACATTGCCCCGCTTGCAGTGGTAAGGCTTTATACGCTGAAAGGTCGCCCGTTATCCCAGGACACCGTTAAAGATATCATATCCTGGTATCATTCATCCTTCGGCACGGTAGTTAAAACCTTAGATTGGAGGCTAATTGGGACGACGAGAGCCACTCGACGATCGCTGCTTAGTTGAACCAACATAGATGCTGTTCACCTTACTAATCAAGAACTAGATTCCCTAGACGGGTTTTACCGCTGCGGTGTCCAGATCGTCACTACCCGCGAAAGTTCTAGGCCTCCCCACCGCGGCCAGGTCCGAACTTAAATTCTGCTTGGGTAGGGAAAATTAATTCCCATCCGCAAGGAATAGATGAGTTCACGCGTCCCATAGAGGAGGCAATTGTTGGATAATGCTAAGAAAATAGCAGAGAATATCCTATGCAGTTAAATATTTTTTTTTATTAAATATAATTCTTTTTCTCCACTTTATGTAGCAGAATTTTTTGTCAGATGTTAATACTGTTTTCCAGGTCGGTGAGTGAACGGTCTCCGAAAGTGGTGACGTTGATGGTTGATTTTCTGTAGCTCATGAGTGAGATATTTTACGCCAATTTTCTCAAAAGAAAACTCTCATAGCATTAAATATTGGCGAGATATAATCTTGTGGAAGATCATTTCCATGCATTGATTTCTGCCAATCATGTTAAAGCAAGGAAAATTGATTTTTATCATCTCCCTTGAGCTAAAGAAAATCCACCATCAATATTATCACTTTTGGAGACTATTCGTTTAGCGAGCTGGAAAACCGTATTAAATTATGAAATAAAATTCTGCTTCATAAACTGAAGAAAAAAAATTGTATTTAGTAAACAAAAAAGATTTAATTGCATAGTATATTCCCTGTTATTTTCTCTACATCACACAACAATTTATGTTTTGAAGTTTTCAACTCTGGTATGCCCCCTTAAACTTCAAAAAAAAAAATTATACATACAATTCTATATTATGCCTATAAGAATCATTTAAATCCAATCAACAGTCACGAATATATGGCTTACCTGCCAGAAGTTTACCGTTTAGTCTGCAAAGCTTGTATGGCGACACTAAAAAATTGTTGTCTCTGCAAGTTTCACACCCTCCATTATTAGAAAAAATAATAGAGGGTGTGAAACTTGTAGAGATAAGAATTTTTCGATGAAAGAAAATCAGCGCAGAAAATAATAGTTAATTCAAATTCTTTTGAATGAACTATTTAATTGAAATCGTCAGGGTGAATTTAAACAAAAAATAAAATTCAAGTTTTTGTTAAGTTTTTTTTGGTCAAATTTTTGAAAAATTTAAATTCAATACATTTAACGGGCTCGGATATATTGCATTTTCAAAAGTGACTAGCCTTAAAATTCAAAACCCGATAACTCTTAGAATTTGGAAAATTTTTTAAAAAGATTTCACCCAGAATTTTGCATCATCTCACACTAAAGTTTGGCCAAATTTCATTAAAATCGAAATACCGTTGTCCAACTCTGATATTCTTGAGAAATTTTGACCCAATTCAAACTACAAAATCGCACCAAAACGTTGCGCAGTAGGTAGTTTTAATTCCTCTTACAATATAGTTGTCAAAATTTTCTAACGTTTTGATACTTTAGGTTTTTGCGTGATTTAATGAAATATGCAGATTCAGAAAACGGATTTAAAATAATTAAAATTTCTGCAAATCCAGCTATTTTATAAATTTCTTTAACGTCCACCTATATACATTTTTTATTCGCTCTTAAAACTTTGGCCTATTTATTTGACTGGGTTCAAATGAATTTTATATCAATTGATTTTTTATCCAATCGAGTAATAATCGTGTTTTAACTTGGAGAATTTACCATATGGATGATAATTTTTGGCACAGAGATGCCCTGTTTATGAGAATTGTTAAAAATAAAATACTTACTGCATTTAATTGTTTGACATAGTTTCTTAATGTTAGTAGTCGAAAAAATTTCAGCAGTGGTAATAATTGTACTAGTACGAATGACCATGAATTTCTGGTATCTGGACTCTGATATTTATTTGAAAATATCCAGGTCCAAGGAATGGAACTAATTAAATCCAGAGAAAAATATCCTTTACCGTAATGTCTAAAGTAAACAAATTTTTTCTTAAATAATATAAGAACAGGCAGGTTTTTGCTTTTACAACAACACATCATACTACTCACAAAGCAGATACGGAGATAGTGCAGTACGCAGGCAACATTGAGGGCGCAAAAACATACTGAGGCCGTTTATCTTTGGATTCATGTTCAGGGGGACCTAGATAATATATAGAGTAACATAGCTATGTCCTTACCGACCGAGCAAGGTTCCAGTCCGTGCCAAGTTACCGGCAGGCGGTAATACCCTCCGTTGGTAATGCAGATTACTAATGTGGACTTTGACAACAGATGGTGCCATTACCGCAAGTTACCGACCGTTGGTATTACCGCCAGCCGGTAAAGAAGATTCCTGTTATGAAATGGGACTCGGTCGGTACATCAGGAATCTATCTTACCGAACTTGAACTAAATGGGTTATAGCGCCACTTGCCGACTGATGAGACCACCGCTGCAAGTTACTGAAGCCGATAATACCCTTAGTTGATATTACCATCAGCCAGTAATGCAGAGTCCTGACATGGACTGAGCCTCAGTCAATACGTCAGAGTTTTACCTTATTGACCTTCAACCAAGAGGACCGCGACGCCACACGCCGAAAGATAGGGCGACCACCGCAAGTTACCAACAGTCGATATTACCCTCGGTTGATATTACCCTCAATCGATAATGCAGATTCCTGGCATGAACTAGACCTCGGTCGATACATCAGGGCTCTAATTTACCGACATCAAACGAAATAGAGCATACCACCACTTGCCGACGGATGGTGCTACGACCGCAAGTTACTGACAGTCGGTATTACCCTCGGTCGGCAATGGAGATTCCTGGCATGGACTGAGCCTCAGTCAAAACGTCAGGGTTCTACCTTATCGACCTTTAAGCCCAGCCTTGAGATTCCCTTGACTTTATAAAATGTTAAAAACTGATGATACCGATACATTTTTTGAAAAATAAACGTTTATCCATCTATCTATTATTTAACAAACCTAAATACTTGTAATCAATTCTAGACCAAACGTCCTAATCCTATAAAATGCCTAACTACTTAACGCGCTTCTAATTCTACCACTATTTACATGATTCGTCGTTCAACTTACATTTTTTCCACTTATTTCGTCTACAGTACTTTCACCTGATACTAAACACGCATGCTTCCCCCGCCTTACTAGTACTCCACCTGATACTTCACCCTTGCTCTGCAGTTTACTTTACACACTTTTGATCCAGTTACTCCCCCCCGCCACTTTCCCACTTACTCTGCTATACACTTCTGCACTTACACCCCACCTCTCTTCTCCACCACCTTTTCGTTTTGTCCTCGTGCTCCCCGCCGTTCCTCTTCCACCACGCTTGTCACCTCATTGTCCTCCTTCCTCACTCCCCGTACTTTAAGGTTCCTCCTCTTTCACGCTTTCCTCTTTCTCCTTCTCCCACTCTGCTGCTGATAATTTCCTTGGCTGATCCTTCGACGTACTGTCCTCTCCTTCTACCTGACAGCTTACCTCCCTCTTTTTCGTTCTCTCCTTCCCAACTAATCCTTTCTCTTAAATTTACCCAAGTCTTCCTCAAATTTCCTTCTGATCACCTTCTTCCCGACCTCGCTTGCGCCCTCTCCTTGTCCCACTCTTCCTTCTGCTCGCTTAGGAATTGCTCCTGCCGCCTTTTCAAATATCCTACTATCTTCATTACTCCCTCCGTATCATCCTTCAGTTTTTCCTCTCTGTCGCCCATCCTCCTCGTATTGCAAGCTCCCTCCAGCGTCTGCTTCTTATCTCCTGTTTCGTTCCTGTAGTGCGCCAGATCTTCTTGTTTCTCATTTCCTACCCTCTCTCTCTTTCTCATCCCAGCTGATCCTCATATTCACTTGCCTCCGCACTACTCGAGTCCTTCTTCCTGCGTCCTCCAGGTCCGGCATCAACCTCACATTCTGCACGTGTCACTTTTCACCCAGCTACTTTTTAACACTACCGATTATTGTCCTTCCTCGCGTTCACTTCCACTGAACCCAGACATCCTTCTTCACATTATTGTAACTTCTTCTCCTCTTTTCTCTCCTTTTATTTATGTCACATTTCTAATTTAATTAATCAATAAACTCTCCTTAAATACTTTTTCTTATATTCTCATGTTGAATATTCGCGCCCTTTATCATATCCGAAAACAGCGTCACTAGCGTGCAAGTGATGAACTTAAAATGGTTCACACGTGGATCCTTCCTATACGGTAATTAGATCAAAGTTAGAAAGACGCTGTCAGAGCACATTTCATTTTTTCATTTTCATTATCGTTTTTTTTTCTTTTTTATTTTGAAAAAAGACGCAATGGATTTAACAAATGTAGAAGTAAGTATAAAAATAATTATTTTACTTTTATTATTATTATTAAGTTTTACATATAATAATTTTTACCGAGTATATGTCATGCATGCAATAAATTAATTCATTTCATTTTTGTTCTCTATGATAAATTATTACTTATTCGTTTTTACAGATTGAGCAAAAGCTGCATCAGCTTGAAGAAATTAACCGGGCTCTAGCACGGTTAGAAAGAGTTACCAGTACACAAGTAGGTTAAGTGCATTTTTTTAAAAGTGAATTTAAGTGAATTTCTAAACTGTATTTAGAAATTAATAAACGGAAAAAGAATTAGAATTAAATGCAAAATGTAACCATAAATCAATCCAAATTTTTAAAGCTAAAATAAATTAATATAGAGGAAACTAAACTATGACTAATTGAGAAAATAAACTTAAATAAACTAATCTAAAGAAAACTAAACTGCAACTTAATTAAAAATATAAACCTAAATTTAAAATAAGATAACCGAAAACTTTCAAACTGAAAGAATCTAATGTAAAGGAACCTAAACAAAAACTTAATGAAAAATTAACTAAAATAAACTAATCGAAACTAAACTACAACTAAGTGAAAATTATGAACCGAAACTGAAAGTAATCAAGTTACATTTAAAATAAGCTAACCTAAAAGAAATGAAATATAATTTAATGAAAAAATATATAAGCCTAAAAAAATTAGTACATTTTTTAACACATATTTCTTTTAACAGGAACCTCTAAGCTCAAATACACTCAACGTCACAAGCCACTCAACGTCACTCAGCCACTCAACGTTACACAGCCACTCAACGCCAAACACCCACACAATATCACTCACCTACTCGAAGTCACACACCCACTCAACGTCACACAGCACAACCAATCCGAACAGATTTTATTTATTCAACAGCAAAAATAATTCTTGGTGGATCCATTCATTCCACAATTTACACCTCCATACACAACTCTATTCATACCACATATTCAATCAGCATTCATACCACAGATTCAACCGTCATTCATACCTTCACACTCATGCCTCAGTTTATTCCACAATTTCCAATTCCACAGTTCTCAGTCATACACCCCAACACAGAATTCAAACCTCCTCTTCCTCCTGATCAAACTGCATGTACACCAATCATGACTCCTGCACAACCGACTCTATTAGAAGCTCTAGAGTCGGGGGCAAAACAGGAGCCTGACATGAGCTTGGAGGATCAACTAAAGTTGAGTGACGAGGAGTCAGTCAAAGATCCTCCAACTCACACACCTCTACCTACTCATACACCACTGCCTGCTTTCATAGATACATCAACTCACACACCTCTTCTTGCACACACACACAAACACATACACTCTTCCCAATCTTCCATCCTTCACACCTGCTCCAACTCCATCAACTTCAAAACCTTCTCTACCTAAAAAGCGGGGTTTGAAGTAGATGGAACCACCTAAAGAAAATCCCTGTCAAAGAAAGAGAACCAAACCTGCACGTCCCAACCACACCACTCAAACATGTACTCTAACATTAAAACAGACATCATCATCATCATCATTCACACGTCAAGAAGAGCAGGGCACGAGCTGTAGAGATCCTCAAGAGGGAAGGAATTAAAAAGGAATTACTTCTATAGCTTTTCTTTCTTTAATGCTGTTTCAGTTTTTTTTTAAATGTTTCTTTTTGGATTTTTTTACTTTGTATTATTTTTCAATTTTTTCAAATCTTTTTTTGCAGTTTCCATTGTATATATTCTTTTGCACATCTTTTTTATTATACCTATTTTCATTTGTAATTATATATATACTTTTGAAAACAAGGTTAAAATTATAAAATTTATTATTTCTTTTGTTAATCGTTTTTTTGCACGCTCTTATGCTTAGCTTCTTTGCGTGCTTGCATGTTTGCATGTTTTTGCATTCTTTTATGCTTTTTTACACGCTTTTTGAAAATGCTTTATGCTTTTCTTCTTTCCATGTTTTTATGCTTAGCTTCTTTGCATTTTTTTATGCTTAGCTTAATTTACTTATGTATATGACAGCTTTATTATATACCTAAATCTAACAATAGCAACTAGTAAATAAGCAATGTAGTATATATTCGTTATAATAGGATTTATTAAATCATCTTGTATATAAAATTTAAGATACATGCTTAAATTATATATTATTAAAAGGTCCGCCGATATATCGCAGATAAAGCTGCTTTGAGGAAGCAGTTTCCTGCATCTCCTCCAGGGTGCCATCTCCAAAAACCTGTAAATATAGAGATTGCAGATTATTAATAAACAACAGTATTGTGTTGATTTATCGTTTTCTTAATTCAAGTAACCTTAGATCTATAGGTAATATAAGTTTTAACTATACTTTAACTATACTTTAACATTACTTTAAATATACTTTAAAATTACTTTAGCTATACCTAAACATTACTTTCGCTATACTTTAGAAATTCTAGCAGAGTAATTAACTCATCATAATTATATCACTCATAATTAATCGAAGCGTAAAAGTGTAGTTAAAGTATAGTTCAAGTATAGTTAAAGTAATGTTAAAAAATAGTTCAAATATCGTTAAAGGATAGTTAAAGTATAGTTAAAACTTACATTACCTATAGATGTAAGGTTATTTGAATAAAGAAAAACGATAAATTAACACAATACTGTTGTTTATTATTAACAAACAACGAACATTAATTTGTAAATTTTTTACCTGCCGCTGTTATCTAAATGGAAGAAGTACTAAATATTTAAACTCTAGTTAGCTATAATGAATTTATAGCTCACTATGAAATTCATGCTCATCAACCTTATACTTCATCATTATTTAACAACAGGAATGAGATTTGCATTGCTGTTCAGCATCAAGATTTATGCATTCTTCCAAATAAATGTTCCCTACATATATCCTAGTCAACTCAATTCTGTTTAGAATGCAGGATGCCTTCCAAAGTTAATAATACTAGAATTACAAATAAAACTGGGTATTTTGATGTAACTATACCACTCAGCATGATCTCCGGATTCGCTGAAGATTATCAAAAGATAATTGCAATTGCTAAACATGAACTCATCTTAACGAGATTACGCAGAGACATCATTGCTGTTATTTAAACAAGACAAAAAGATCCTGAAGAATTAAAAATTCTACTTCATGAAGTGGAATGGCTGGTTCCCTATTTATCACCAGCAGATCGTTGCAAGAAACATACAACTGCTAAAATTGATTGAAAAAGATCCACTTATATCGATGAGTTATCAATTATGGGAAATGTATGAATATCCTCTAATTCCCGCTACTGGGAAAAATGTTTGGCAGATGAAGACTTTAACGCAATTAGTAAAACCATAATATATATACTAGGATGTCAAACAGCTTGAAAAGATCAGCGGAAAAGATATGCTCATTTCTTAGACCACTGTAACATTACAAATGTAAAAGTTTTCTTGATTTCCCAATATTACTCTTATGGTAATTTAAATTTAAACTTTGATCTGAATCAGTTTGCATTATTGTATGAAACGCATACTAATTTTCAAACTTCATACGGCGGGAAAGAGGCTAAACCTTTGCTAAAGAAGAGTATCTTTAAAGATGATGCTCCACTGATTGTAATTGATTGCTCAAAACGAAATGAGTTTTAGATAATTTAATTATTTTTAACTTAATTTAGTTAGTTTAATTGATTTTAATTAAAATAGTTAAGTCACTTTCAATTTTTTTCATAAATATAAGTTTTCTCTTTTCTTGCCTTTGGCGCATGCGCAAAAGAATATATTTTCTTTGCGCAGTCTCTAAACTAGAGTGGAAGTAGTGAAAAGTGGGGGCAGCTTCCTATATAAGCAGGGTTGCTGAGCTATTTTCTTCATTCCAACGTCTCCGAGGTCTATTGAAGCTTCAAAGGAAACAAAACCTCTGACGCTTCACCAGGAGTATGGATCTCAACAAGATCAACACCGTTGGTCGCATGGCGAGATTCCTGACAACAAAACCGCTGACCGAGTTGACTTCTAGACATAAATATCCTGTATCGAAGATCCTGAAGGTTCAAACCAAGTATGGCGCGAGAGTCGTTGTTGAGCTGGATTCTGCACATTTTTACCTCAAAGGCTCCTGAAAGTTTTCAAAGATGGCACCCTGAAGGAGATGCAGGAAGCTGCTTCCTCGACATAGCGTTATCTGCGACATGTTGGCGGACATTTTAATAATATAGAACTTAAGCATGTATCTTAAATTGTATATAAGATGATTCAATAAATCCTATTTTAAGGAATATTTAATACTGCACTTCTTATTAACTAGTTACTATAATTACATTTAGGTATATAATAAAGCTGTCATATACATAAGTAAATTAAGCTAAGCATAAAACATGCAAAGAAGCTGAGCATAAAAACGTAAAAAAGCATAAAGCGTTAAAAAACAGCATTAAGCAATTTAAAAATGCGTGCAAAAGAATATATACGATAGAAAAGATTAAAAAAGATGTGCTGAATAATATATACGTCAGAAACTGAAAAAACATTTGGAAAAATTGAAAAATAATACAAAGTGAAAAAGTCGGCAAAGAAACATGTAAAAAATAATTTAAAATAGCATTAGAGAAAAAAAAGCTATAAAAGCTATTGCTTCTTCATTCCTTTCCTCTTGACGATCTCTCCAGCTCATGGCCTCCTCGCCTCCATCTCTTCTTGAAATGTAAACGATGATGATGATGATGATGTCTGTTGTAATGTTAGAGTAGATGCTTTAATAGTATGGGTGGGACGTGCAGGTTTGGCTCCCTTTCTTTGGCAGGGATTTTCTTTAGGTGATTCCGTCAACTTCAAACCCTGCTTTTTAGGTAGAGAACGTTTTGAAGATGATGGAGTTGGAGCAGGTTTGAGGGAAGGAAGAGTGATTGTTCGAGTGGGAAGAGTATGTGTGTGTGTTTCTGTGTGGGAAGAGGTGTGAGAGTTGATGTATCTATGAGAGTAGGCAGAAGTGTATAAGTAGGAAGAGGTGTGTGAGTTGGAGGATATTTGACTGACTCGTCGTCACTTAACTTTAGTTGATCCTCTAAGCTCATGTCAGGCTCCTGTTTTGCCCCCGACTATAGAGCTTCTAATAGAGTCGGTTGTGCAGGAGCCATGATTGGTGTACGTGCAGTTTGATTAGGAGGAGGAGGAGGTTCGAACTCTGTGTTCGGATGTATGACTGAGAACTGTGGAGGTGGAAATTGTGGAATAAACTGAGGCACGAATGTTTGTTCTGTCTGAGGAATGAATGGTGGCATTGAGAGCATGAATGTTGATTGAAGTTGAGGTATGAATGATGGTTGAATCTGTGGTATGAATGCTGATTGAATCTGTGGTATGAATGGAGATATGTATGGAGATGTGAATTGTGGAATGAATGGATCCACCAAGAATTGTTGTTGCTATTGAATAAATAAAATCTTTTCGGATTGGACCTGCTGTGTGACGATGAGTGGGTGTGTGATTTCAAGTGTGTGTGTGATACTGAGTGGGTGTATGACGTTGAGTGGCTGTGTGGCGTTGAGTGGCTGTGAGACGTTGAGTGTATTTGCGCTTAGAGGTTCCTGTTAAGAAGAAAAAAAAATGTATTAGAAAATGTACTATTTTTTTTAGGCTTGTATATTTTTTAATTAAATTATATTTTATTTCCTTTCAGATTAGCTTATTTTAAATTTAACTTTATCATTCTTAGTTTAGGTTGATAGTTTTCACTTAGTTGTAGTTTAGTTTAGATTAGTTTATTTTAGTTTTTTTTTCATTTTCATTTAGTTGTTTAGTTTCCTTTATTTTAATTTATTTTAGTTTTAAAAATTTTAAATAAATTTATATTTACATTTTTTCATTCAATTCTAGTTTATTTTCCGTTTATTAATTTCTAAACAGGGTTCAGAAATTCACTTTTTACTTAAGAAAAAAAAATTCACTTAACCTACCTGCGTACTGCTAACTCTTTCTAACTGGGCTAGAGCCAGGTTAATTTCTTCAAGCTGCTGAAGCTTTTGCTCAATCTGTAAAAACGAATTAGTATTAATTTATTATAGAAAACAAAAATGAAATGAATTAATTTATTGCCTGCAGGACATGTACGTGTTAAAAAAAAGAGGTTATCTGTACCTCGTTTAAATTTAAAATTATTATCTGTAAAACTTAATCATAATAAAAGTAAAATAATTATTTTTAACTTATCTCTACATTTGTTAAATCCATTGCGGCGTTTTTAAAATGAAAACGAAAAAAAAAACGAACATGAAAATGAAAAAATGAAATGTGCTCTGACAGCGCCATTCAAACTTTGATCTAATTACCGAATAGAAAGGATACACATGTGAACCCTTTTAAATTCCTCACTTGCACACTAGTGGCTCTGTTTTCGAATAAAATAAAGCGTGGGAATATTCAAAATGAGACTATAAGAAAAAGTATTTAAAGAGTGTTTATTGATAAATCAAATTAGAAATATGATATAAATAAAAGGAGAGGGTGTAGGTTTACCACTTTTATTATAAAAATATTTAAAAAATAGTGGGAATCATCATTGGATGAAAGAAAATTATTATTATTATTTATCGGCATTTGGAACTCGAAAGTTCATTGCCTCATCTACCCGAGACCGCCACGCGTTTCTATGTGATTAAAAATATGATTGTGTATGAAAAATATACAGTAGTGTATAAAAAATATTTATTGAAATTTTCAAAAAAGATTTTTAAAACATATATAACGTGCAGCCGTATCATCAGTTTTTAACATTTTATAAAGTCAAGGGAATCCCAAGACTGGGGTTCAAGGTCGATAAGGTAAAACCCTGACGTTTCGACTGAGTCTTAGCCCATGCCAGGAATCTGTATTGCCGACCGAGGGTTATACCGACTACCAGTATTTTGCGACGGTGACACCATCCGTCGGCAAGTGGCGGTATGGTCTATTTGGTTGGAGGTCAGTTAAGTAGAACCCTGATGTATCAACCGAGGTCTAGTTCATGCGAGGAATCTGTATTATCGACTTAGGGTAATATAAACCGAGGTTAATATCGACTGCTGGTATCTTGCCGTGGTGGTGCTACCTGTCGGCATGTAGGGTCGCGATCCTATTGGTTTAAGGCCGATAAGGTAGAACTCTGACGTATTGACAAAGGCTCAGTCCATGTTAGGAATCTGCTTTACCGGCTGATAGTTATATCGACTGTGGGTATTACCGACTTCGGCAACTTGCGGTGATAGCGCTATCTATCGGAAGGTGGCGTCGCAGCCCTATTGGTAAAAGGTCGATAAAGTAGAACCTTGTCGTATCGACTGAGGCCCAGTTCGTGCCAGGAATTTGCATTATCGTCTGAGGGTAATACCGTTGTTCGGTAACTTGCGGTAGTAGCGGTAACTGCCGGTACAGTCCACATCAGAAATCTGCATTACCAATAGTTTACCTGCAGGGTGGGGGTAGGGTGTGAGCGTATGGAACGGCAGTATCTCTTACGAATCAAGTAGTTAGTTTGCGACTTTTAACTAAAATTATATATTTTTTTATATTAAATATATTTTGGACGATCTTTGTGCAAACCCCCGTTAAAATCTAATATCATCCCTTTGCAAGAACCCTCAACATTTGTCTGCAAGGGTAGTGCGACTGGGTGGTGACATAGTGTTTGGGATAGATTTTTTTGCGCTGAATATGAACCATGGATTAAAAGTTGTCCAGCACGTCAGGTTTTTGAGTAAAAAGGTGCTTAAACCCCTGAAAATATATTTTCTGCCCATGTTTGGAAAATCTCCGACCTGAAACCCGACCTGCTAGAACCTTCGATCATGTCTAAAATTGAAGTCTGACATTTTTAATTTAGAACCATCGTGCTAAAAATTTGATCGCATATGACCTTGCAGCCCTCTGCTCGTTTGTTTTTAGGGCTATATGTGCTCGAGCACACTTGAAGTACAGATTTCAGTGGATTGCTGACGATAAAAAAAACAAAAAAATTATATTTATAACTTTTATCTACGCGGACTATAAAGATTATGCACAGAAAAAACTTGTCCTGCAAAAAGTGTAGAAATAGTCCTGGAATCTCAGACGGGTACCAAAACCTATATATATATA
>JBAGKK010517604.1:0-13487 GCA_037177015.1 Euceroptres primus
ATAGACATTGCTATTAATCAATCAGAACCTTTTAATCCTCGTTATCGTAATGAGTAATCAAATCCTTGACATCTGATGCTTCTAAATTGTACCAGAAATGTTGTCTACTGGGTTTCATAAGTGGAATTAGTTTTTTTATTATGCTTTCTTTTTTATGCAAAAACGTTTTTATACGAAAACCGTTTTGAACTTGGAGCGAAGGAATGCCGTTCTTGACAATACGAATTTTTAAAAAGTTAAATTCAGGTAAATCTTCTATCTACAAATATTTAATCCACCTACATATTTTTGTGATAAATAACTGTATAATTTCACCTTAGAGGAAAGATAGATTTCAGGTGATCAATTTACACATTCAATATACATATATATACAATCACACACACTTTTGCCGGCTGCTGCTCGTCCCGCAACTTCGAAGTCCGAACATTTCCGAAGTGATTCTTTTCGTTTGTAAATGCGCTCCGCACTCGGTCATTTTTACAAGGCAAAAAAGACACAAAGTACTTTAGGTTCTTTTTGATTTGTATGATGATGACGTATTAGATGCCGTGTACAAAAATTTAGGACACGCAAAGTACTTTGTGTATCTTTTTCTGTTGTATTTTTCAACTTTTTCGGCTTTCCTAATTTTTAAACAGTCGTTTTTTGCAATAAATATTAATAATTAATCATTTTTATTAACATAATTAGATGCAGCTTTCTCTTACAAATCCAGTGATACCAAAAACTTATTTTTCATAAAAATGTCACTTATGTATCTTTTTAGTTTGTACGGCAGTATTAGTTTTATGCGAAAATTGGCTTTCCCGATTTCCATCAAATCTCCAAGTTTTGAGACTCCTTGAATGAGAAAAAACGGTTTTTACGTCGGTGTCTGTCTGTATGCCTGTCTGCCTATCTGCCTGTTAACTCGATAATTTTCGAAAGAATTATTACCGGACTGGATTGCGCTTTGGCAGACTTTTTTAAGGCTTGAAAAGAGGAGACGAGTTCGTTAACCAGCCTTATTGGCTCAAAACTCAAAAAATTGGGGCCATTTTATACTTTTTGAAAACAATTTTTTTGTTATTCTTTTGTGTCAAAATGTCTTTGTTTTTCATGCATAGTTAACTAAATTTAAAGCAATTCTAGGTTACATAAAGTAACTTTCTGTCTGACAATTCAGAAAGGGAGGATCACGTTAGGGATAACGCGCCAAAGTGTCTCTTTAGTTCAGAACGATGCTAATACTCAGTTCCCGATGAGCTGGCCTAGACAGCTTTGAATATTAGATTAAACGTCAGTCGATCCCCCGTCATTAACAAGAAGATGCTCTAATCAAAGCTGATCCAAACTTGGAAACCGTTCAGCGGGAGGTGAGTCTTATTAAAACATTACACCATGCTTCAACAAGGGATTATGATATGTAAACATAGAATATTCATTCCCCCTTTCAAAGTGGATCTTTACATTTAATTAATTTAGCCTTTCATTTTCGCCTGCTTCGATAGTGTAAACAAGATTTCAAAACTGTTGAAAATAATTTCACGTTTTTAATAATAAGAATCCGAAGTGCGACTTGAATAACATTTTTTTAACTTATCTAAAAGAGAATTTTTTGCAGTTTTTTCGAAAATTGTTAACCCTCTAACAGCCAGTGGGACAAATACGTTCTACCTACTTTGAAAAATCACACATTCCATAAAAATGAACATATCGACATCGTTAAGGTCTCATTTTAAAGAGGAATGATGAATCTAATTATATAAAATTTGACGAACATAAGGGTTGCACTTTTTCTGTAAAATATCTTATAAAAATGTGCAAAAATTGCGAAAAAATTAAAAATGAGCATAACTATTAGGCAAAATTTTTTTCATTTAAATTTCATGTATATGTTTTGACATGACTTCAAAACATTCTTGTAAAGAAGTTGCGGAAGACAAACTACCCTGAATAGTAATCATATGCCAGAAACTACACCTGACCATGATAATACTTCTTTTAAAAACAGACTTTTATTAATTTTCAGTTCATATAGATATTTTGGAAGGACATAAAAATTATGTGCAATAAGGGTCCCGAAAAAGCTACCTTCAACAATAATAATATGCCAAAAATCACTCCTAACAATGGTAATACCTCTAAAAGCAGACTTTTATTAAGTTTCAGTTCATATACATATTTTTAAAGAACAAAAATTATGTGCAAAAAGTTCTGAAAAAAACAACCGCTGACAGTAATAATATGCTAAATACCAACCCTAACTGTGGTAATACTTTTAAGAACAGAACTTTATTCATTTTTGGCACACACACACACATTTTTTTAAAGGACATAAAAATTATGTTAAAAAAAGGTCCGGAAACAAAACTACCCCCAACAATAATAATATGCAGAAAACCATCTCTAACAGTGGTAATACTTCTAAAAACAGCCTCATGTTTATTGTTAGTTCAAATATTATATTTTTAAACATCGAAATTATTTGAAGCTTCGGCAGAAAAAACGTTGTATCAATACATTTTGTATCCATGGAGTTCTATATAAGTTTTTTTTTAAACTGGTTTCTCATTCCGCGGAAGCGCTGCGATCGAAAATTCAAAAATTGAGTTCGCAATGAAATGTCAAAATAGTCGAGGTTATTTGCTTCCATTTACTTCGAATGTATGTCAATAAACCTCGAAAGTGATCTAAATATAATTTAGAATTTTTTTGGGATAAGAATAGAAAATTACATTCGCTTAAGAGTGTCAAAAAAAATCTTTTAAATGAATTCTGCAAATTTCAACTAATTAAAATAAAAATAATTAGGTTAAAAAGATTTCGATTTCATGCAATCCTGAAAGCAGTTTTTTAATTTTTAATTTGTACATTTTAAATTTATAAATTTGAAGGTTGCTAGCCTTCGAAATTCATAATCCTTTATTCTAGATGTATCAATATTATGGAAAGTCGGTATCATCTCAATTCCACCAAATTTTAATTTTCCCAAAGTTTATTTTCCCCAATAATTGAAACAAAGAAGTACGAGTTTATGAGATAAGAGTGCTCGTTATTAAAAGTCAATGAAGTCGGTAACGACGATATTAAAAAACGAATAGATGTCGCCCCAAAGCACTTTTTGAAATTAAAGCAAATTATATTAACTGCAGAGCACATGTCATGAAGAGAAATAACCAGTTTGACAAATATTAAGTTATTTTAGTGTTTTTCAACAAAAATTGATATTTTTAAAGAAAAATCATTATCCCTTGTTGGAAAATTATAAGTTTATAAAATTTTAGGTTATGTTAGGATTTTTCGAGGGAAATTAATACTTTTATAGAAACATAAGTACTTTTTGATGGAAAATTAAAGTTTTAAAATTATAGGTTATATCAGGGTTTTTCTAGGGAAGTTAATATCTTTATTGAAAAATCAGTACCTATTGATGGAAAATTACAGTTTTGTAATATTTTAGGTTATGTTAGGGTTTTTCGAGGAAAATTAATACTTTTTATAGAAATATCAGTATCTACCTTTTGATGGAAAATTATAAGTTTGTAAAATTTTAGGTTATTTTAGCGTGTTTCAAGGGAAATGAATACTTTTATAGAAACAAAAATATCAATTTTTGTTGATAAACCCTAACGTAACCTAAAATTTTACAAATTTGTGATTTTTCATCAAAAGGAACTGATGTTTCTATAAAAGTATTAATTTCAGTTCATAAGAGTGGTAATGGTTTGAAACTCTTTTACTATATATCTGCATGTTCTGGAGTATGTGTTCTTCAATTCACTTCATGATAAAATAACCGGAAATTGAATTTTAATTTTTTAGATTTTAGGGATCATGCTTCTAAATTTAGGGGTGGTTTGTAAGGGTCTTAATGATTAGTAGGTTTCTGAGAATATACCCACGTACTCCGAAATACTTATTTTTCAATTTAGAATTATATAAATTAACAAAAGACGAAATTATAATTTTTTATATATTAGGGGTGGTGTTTTCACTTGGGGGTAGTTTATAAGGCTAGGAAAATTCTGAAAAAAAGCTTTTACACATTTAATAACTATAAATTTAGATCGATCATGTCTCGAGTATGTCAAAACACTGTAAAAATTCGGCCGTTAAATAAGGGTTAAAATAGATCTAAAAATATGTTTTAGGCTAATATCAAGTTTTCTATTGCTGAAAAGTAGGGTGCCCAGCTGAATCCAGATGTTTTTCCAAAACGCTGAAGCGAAAATTTCTTTCTCATGTTGACAAAGTTATTCTGTGTTTTTTACAGATTTAAAAAAATGTTTAGAGGTCGCTAAAATCGTTTTTATGGCGAACTCACTTTTAGCTGTTTTTTATTTTTATCACTTTTTTATCACTTTTATGGCGAATTCACTTTATCTGTTTTTTACATTTATTTTCTACAGTTTTTAAATATTTTTTATCTTCTACAATTACAATGTCCATTCGAAAAAAATGTTAATCGTTAAAATGTTAAAAATGTAAAGCGACTTCCAAAATTTTTAATCTATTTTTTATTTTGAAAACCACTTCTAAGTTGACAGAAAGTATACGGAAATCTTTTCCGATCATCCACTGGTGACAAATCGAGATAAATTTAATGTTTTTTTAAAAAACCAATCACGATCCAATCAACAGTGGTTGATTGTAAAAAATTTCCTTATATTTTTTATCAAGTTAAAAGTGGTTTTCCAAATAAAAAGTAGATGAGAAACATGGCAGTCGCTTTACTTTTTCAAGATTTGAAATTAAATTTTTTTTTGAATTGATATTGTAAATGTACTATAAATATTTTTTAAAATATGTAAATCAATAGAAGAAATTATTGTCAATCAAGTGAAATCCCCTAAAAAATTTTTATATTTTTAAAAAATTGTTTAGTGTACAATTTAGCCCTTAAATCTCGTATCTGTTACAAAATTTCTTTTTATTCAATAAAAAATTTGAAAGTTATCTGACACTGTTATGAAGAATTATCACTATTAGTCTTAATAAAAAATTTAAAACTATAGAAGATAAAAATAAAAAACTGCTAAGAGGGCGATGTTCGCCATAAAAGCGACTTTAGTGACTTCTAAACACTTTTTGAAAAATCTGTAAATAACACAGAATAACTTTCACACTATAAGAAAGAAGTTTCCGCGGTTTGGAAAATCAAAAAGTCGGAATTCGGCTAAAGAGATTATTATTAACTAAAGAGGGTTCTGAATTTTTGACTTTTGACTGACATAAAAAGTCACTCTTAAGAAGTTTTTTTTAAACAACTTGATTCATGCTCCATTTCTCTATGCTATTATTCATTCATGGCTCGTTGGGCTCAAACTAGAGGTCGTTTATGTTAATACTCGGCATATGCTAATTTTATCGCTCATCATGAGTGTCCGAATATTTCTTGAGAAAATTATTGTTGACTACATTTGCAGATTCTTCCCGCATTTTATAAATATAACTTAGAGTTAGAAGATTTTATGTTAGTTTTTTATTTAAATAGCAAAGTAGGTAGTGTTTTTAAAATCAGAAACAAGGAGCTGTTTTTTACTGTAAACTGATAGAAAGACCTTTTAAGTTTTTGTTTGCCATGAATTTGAAAGGGAAAGGCAAAAAGTGGGTTCAAGATCATTTTAGATTTTTCGTGGTCCTAACTGATAGGAGCCCTTTCGGCCGCCGAAAGTGGGAGTGATAAATGTTTCAGAAGCTCTTGTCATGACAAAACGTTGCAGAGTTGAAAGATCACGATTCAAGGAGGAGTTTTCCTGGACTCGAGTCTCAACGCAGAACGACCCGGTGGTTCACTCTTTTATCCAGCCGCTACCCGAATATAAACGACCTTGCAGGAGTTATCGTTCTACGAAGGGAATTTGGCAAAGATAAATTAAGTACGAACTGGCCGGCGATAAAAATGGCCTAGGAAATAGGAATCGCTTTTATGCATTGCGACTGTTAATGCCTTTCAAGTACATGAGGTACCTATGAGTATTTTTGGAAATTGGAAATTACTTTTTGGAAATTACACATATCACTGACTCGACTAACCACCCCTAATTGAAAAATATATTTTTCATTAAATCGTAATTCAAAGAACACAGTAAAACGCCTATCCTCAAATCCACACCACTTTTGGTGTTGTTTCTAGGTACAGCAAATTTGAGAACATCGTTCTCATTTTGAGAATCTAGTGATAAAGTGTTGAATTTAGACTATTTTTTCTCATTTTGAGAATCGTAGAATCTCGAATCGAACTGTCATCCAGCTGTCAAAACAATTTTGTTCCCAGTTATTTCCACCAAATGGATGACAATTGTCAAGTTAGAGATAATATAAATAATAAAAATTTTAATTTCCTTTTTTTCAACAGCGTGTTCCTGTGATTTCAAATATAGCAGTGTTTGGATACGTAGGTTGACACTATTTTGACATGACATTCTAAGCTTTAAAGGCATGCAGATAAAATTCTCTAATAGCATGATACAATCGGACATGTACACAATTACACATAATCTGTACACATAGTCTTGAATATTTAATATGCGTTGTATGTTATCTCGACCTTTTTTATATTAGGTAGTGAAGCACAAGTCATGGAAATGAAGGTCAAAAGAAAAGATGCGACAATTCTTTTTGAAACGTTTCGGTCACGGTTTGGACCCTCATCAGTGAAAAAAACATTTATTAGGTCTGTTAAAAACATATAAAGAAGGTAGAAAAAATGTATAACAAAATAAAAAATAATAGATGTAAATAATAATAGAAGATAATAATACTCCCGCTGACTTTATCTTCGTATTTTAATTCATACCAGGTATGTTGTTTTTCCTGTTGACCTTCCGCTTTTTCACTGTTATCAATACTTATTCCTCGTCATATAGATTTAAATTGGGGGCCTCCTTTTTATGAGGCCTTTCTTTTACATATTTTATTCTTGAGTTTTTTTACGAAATATTATCAACTTTTATCATCTATTATTTTTTATTTTTTTATACATTTTTTCTACCTTCTTTGCATATTTTTTACAGATCTAGTAAATGTTTTTTTGACTGATAAGGGTCCAAACAGTAACCGAACCGTTTCAAAAAGAATTATCGCATCTTTTCTTTTGACCTTCATTTCCATGACTGGTGCTCCACTATTTACTATTTAATATGCACCATAGGTACATTAAGGTGATCCAAGTTTCTTTTCTTCGAATTTTCATGCTCTCACCCTACAAATTTATTCGAATCCACGAAAAAATAAATGCCTTTTTAAAAAAAAAATTATATTTAGAGGTTCCGCAAGCCCCATGAAGTTTAACACGTATTTCCCATAAGAAAAAAAGAGGTTTTTATAAATTTTCTTCAGAATCGCCAATATTAGGTGAATTGAGTTGAAACTGAACATTTCTCTTTACAGTTAGCCATAGAATACGAATTAACAATTAATTTTTAAATATCACCATAGAATACGAATTAACAATTAATTTTTAAATATCACCCCCATAGGTTTGTTTCATAGGATCCCAAGAAACCCCATAAGTGAAAAATTGGATTTTGCGAGTTTTTGACATTAATTATAATTTTTTTTGCGATCTTTTAAACATACAAATTGTTTCTAATACATAAAATAAAATTAAATTGCCTAAATAATTTATTATTGCTTATAGCAATTTCCCCTTAGAATAGGGTTAGAAAGTCGCGGTTTTTTTCCGAATTTTTCAAAATTTTTTCAACTTTTCAGTTAAAGCGAGGCAATAATCAAATTAAAGTTAACAGAAATAATTGTTTAAACAATTTATTATTATTTATAACAATATTCTCTTAGAATAATGCTAGAAAGTTGCGGTTTTTTCGAAAATTTTCCACTTTTTGTCCACTTTGTCCATTTTTTAAAATAATTTTTTATTATTTTTAATAATTTATTCTTTGAATAATGCTATAAAGTTGCAGTTTTTTCTGAAATATTCATCTTTTTGTCCACTTTTCGTTTAAAGTGAGTTAATAATTAATGCAGTTTAACAAACAATTAATGAAAGTTAACAAAATGTAATTGTTTAAACAATTTATTGTTAATAATAACAATATTCTCTTAGCATAATGCTAGAAAGTTGCGTTTTTTCTCAAATTTTTAACTTTTAGTCCACGTTTTAATTAGAGTGAGGTAATAACTATTTCAAGTCAACAAACATAATTTTTTAAATAATTTATTATTATTTTCAATAATATTCTTTTTCAAGAATGCTAGAAAGTTGCGTTTTTTAAAAATATTCAACTCTTTTTCCACTTTTCGCTCAGAATGAGTCAATAATTAATGCAATATAAGAAAAATAATTGTTTAATCAAATTATTGTTATTTATACTATCTTCTCCCATAGTAATGCTAGATATTTGCAGTTTTTAAAGAAATTTTTATCTTTTTGTCCACTTTTCAGTTAGGGAAGTAATAATTAATGCATGTTAACAAACATAATTATTTAAACAATGGATTAATGTTTACAACTATCTTTTCTTAGAATAATGCTAGGAATTTGCGCTTTATTGGAAAACATATTAGAAAAATTTGAAACTACACATCTTTTATTATCAGCTCCGCTCCCTCCCGCCTCCTTCCCGGGAGAAAACATGTTTTCATCGATGATAATACACATATATGAAGATTAAAAAGGCTTGAATCAAATAATTAATTGATTATAACATTGTTATAGTCAATTATTTGATAATAATAATGAACTTGCATTAATTATTACCTCACTAAGTTAAAAATGGACAAAAAGTTGAATATTTCCAAAAAACCGCAACTTTCTAGCGTTACTATAGGAGAAGATAGTTAAAATAATAATAATTATTTGTTTAAACAATTATGTTTGTTAAATTGCATTAATTATTAACTTTAAGCGAAAAGTGGACAAAAGGTTGAATATTTAAGAAAAAACCGTAACTTTTTAGTATGATTCAAAGAGAATATTCTTAAAAATAATAAAAAATTATTTGAACAATTATTTTCGTTTGCTTTAAATAATTATTACCTCACTCTAATTGAAAAGTGAACAAAAGATGGAAAATTTTAGAAAAAACCGCAACTTTCCAGCATTATTCTAAGAGAATATTGTTATAAATAATTATAAATTGTTTAAATGATTACTTCTGTTAAATATAATTGATTATTGACTCGCTCTAACTGAAAAGTTTAAAAAATGTTGATAAAGTCGGGAGAAACCGCGACTTTCTAACTCTATTCTAAGAGAAAATTGCTATAAACAATAATAAATTGTTTGAACAATTTATTTACTAATTATCTATAAAAAGCAATACTTTATGTATTAGCAACAATTTGGCCAAAAAGTTAAAATTTTCAGAAAAAAACAGCAGCTATCTAGCATTAATATAGGAGAAGATAATTATAAACAATAATAATTTGTTTAAACAATTATTTTTGCTAAATTGCAATAATTATTACCACACTCTAAGTGAAAAGGGGACACAAGGTGGAAAATTTTTGAAAAAACCGCAACTTTCTAGCATTATTCTAAGAGATTATTATTATAAGTAATAATAAGTTGTTTAAAAATTTATTGCTATTAACTTTAATTGATTGCTGCCTCGCTCTAACTGAAAAGTTGAAAACATATTGAAAAATTCGGAATAAAACGTGACTTTCTAACTCTATTCTAAGAGAATATTGCTATAAACAATAATTAATTGTTTTAAAAATTTATTAAAACATCTATTTGTCAGAAGAAAGTAATATTTTATGTATTATAAACAATTTGTACTAAAAAGAACCGCGAAAAAATCATAATTAGCGCCAAATCTCACAAAACCCAATTTTTCACTTATGGGGTTTTTTTGGGACCCTATAAACCAGACTTAAGGTGGTGATATTTGATTGTTAATTCTTATTCTTTGGCTAATTGTAAAGAGAAATGCTCAGTTTCAACTCAATTCATTTATATTGACGATTTTGAATAAAATTTACAAAAACGTCTTTCTTTCTTATGGGAAATACGTGTTAAATTTCAATGGGCTTGTGGAACCTCTAAATATCATTTCTTTTTCAAGATAACTGCATTTTTGTGTGGATTCGAACAAATTTTGGGGGTGAGAGCATAAAAATTCGAAGAAAAAAATTTGTACCACCCAAATGCACATTTAGTGTTGCCGGTGTTGCAAAATTCGAAAAAGTAACTTCATTGTATGACTATGCATGAAGTTAATTTATTTATTTCTAGGGAGTTTCGTATGAAACGCATGAAACACATTTATGTCACAGCTGAGAAGTTGAAATTTTTGTCGAATTCTGATTTTGAGAATCTTGACAAATGAGCTGAAACAAAATTAATGCCCGCGGTTTTCTGTGTAATTGAGTTTAATTCGTCGATCAAAAGTTAACAATTGTAAGATATTTTCCTGCGTTATGATTCATCAAAATGCGACAAGTTTACCTAAGGTCAGTTTACATATACACCCAACATGCTTTATTGCTTACTTGTTTCAAAGACATTTGAGAGTCTCCCGTAACCAGGATATATTCCTCAATGCAGGAGAATTCCGTCCAATAACACAAGATATATTGGCAATAATGCACATTCCAAGAAGCTGTAGTGTTATATACACTATATAATAAGATTCGGTGTTGGAAATCGGAAATGAGTGAGTATATTGTATTTATGACTTACGTATGGGCAAAATAGATTTGAAGGGATTATACGTATGCATACGCGCGACATGTTGAATGGACCAACTGAAATCCAGGAACGGTTTGCGGTGCATCTCTTTGGGGTTGAAACCTAGAGTTGCTTGGGATGCCTTTTACTACTTCCTGTCTCCCGGACTTTATACAGAACATGAGTACATGGTTGCAAGGAAACCGATGCGACGTGTACTGTATACAACAGGATGACATCCAGACAAATTTCGCAAGCCAAAAGCTCGTAAAAGCTCGACCATCCTCTCCTATTCCTATCTTATCCAAAGATGACTGCGATATTCAACCCTGCGTAGGCTGCTTTCACCCTTCGGCTCCCCTAGGTCTGCATTGTACTTTTTTTATTGCCCTATCCTATACTCTAGTGCCAGGAAAGTTTCAATGGACTTTACTCAATAGCCCATGCTTCCACGAGTCTAGGCACTGAACTAATAAACAATAAATTCCTTCCCCTCTTTATGATATTTTGTTAACCCTTAGTCAGACTCGATGAATTTTGTTCAAATTGTCGCTGTTTATGGGAGTAATAGAGGGAACTTGATGGGAAAATTGGAATCTTTACTTCGTACAATAAATTGCAGTTGTATGATGAACAAATTTAACACTATAATGACAGGTTTTATTAGAAACGATGATGAATTAGTTTATTGATTTCTATTTGAGGCTTATAATGAATCTTGATAACAGTTTTATGTTTTATTTTTTCACATTTTTCATGTGAATTTTATCTATTTAGATATTGGTAATCCTTCTCTAAAAAATTGATGGGCCAAAAAGTTCGCATTTTCCATACTTCATCGTTGTCGCTTTTCCCTCGGCTTTTCCGCAATGCTGATTAGATTTTTTAAATTTGAAACTTACACTAAGTTCAAGTCATAGATGTGTTTTTGTTTTCAAATGTCAAAAAAATACGAGACTAATTGGGAAATTAAATAATTCGACATGAAAAGCGCGTGATGATGATTCGTGATTTTAACCCTAGACTGGTAAACATAGCTAGCTCATCCTCTAATGGTTAACTGGGGTTTATTTATATATATATATTTTATTATTATATATAACATTACCCCAAACTTTTACCGTGGCACAATGCTTTTTATTTGTAGTAGAACAACTTTAATACAGTGCATTTTCTTCCTTTTTTAATGAAGAAAACAATTGTAATAATAATATTCTGTTCATTTTTTAAAAATTTTGGAAAATTGGTTAAAAACGAAAAAAAAACCTAAAAATTCCGCAAAATTGAATTTTTCTATAACAAATAATGTAGTTTCTCAACAATATGACCGACTTTTAAGAATAAAACGGAATTCAAAAGAATAAGAATCTTAGGTTTTTTTGTAAAACAAAGCAAAAAATTCAAACACCCATAACTACGTAGAATTTTTTTTCACAAATCGCAAAAATTCGTATCCCATATTCTAAGGACATATAAGCCACTTTTGCTTTTTCTTAAAAAAAACATAATTATTTCAACATATGAGTTAGAGGAAACGAGAGGAAACTGACAAATGGCAAAAAACTCTTAAAAATAACAGTAAAATTGATTATTTAAATTCAGATTTATTATAAAGAACCCAAAATGGTTTAAAATGTTCAAAAATAAGGAAATAATACTTAAACATGACCATTATTCTATAGCGGACCAATTAGAGCACAGGATGGTCCTGTGCTCCTTACAAGCTGGACAATGACACCATTCACCAGCTTTTGTTGGTCTGCGCGTTTGGTATCGAGAGGACATTTTCTGCAAAAAATTTGATTCTTATTACTCATAAAATTTTTTTAATGGTTATATATATATATATAAACAATGGACGTGAAAAATTCCAAATTCCAATTCCATTTCCAAGTTTTACAGTGAGGAACAAATCGGTCACTAGAAATTGTTATACTATCCAAAGTACTATCCGAATAAGGCTCAAGTTTTGTATGACGCTTCTAATTCACTCACTGTACCTATTTTTTTGCTATTTTTATTAAGAAATTTTTTTTACAGTTTGAAATTTCAAATCCATGCTTAAAACGTCCAACTGAAATCATTATACTATCCGACTGCTCAAGCTTTGAATGACGCTTCAAATTCAAAAATTTACTGTACCTCATTTGTTGCTATTTTTATTTAAAAAATTTTTTTGCACTTCGAACTTTTTGGGCACTTTCTCATATCATATCATATCATATCATATCAGTTAACCATTCTAGGATTAATATAAAATTAATTGAAAGTTTTATTTTCAAAATATATATAAATAATATAACTTACGGGGGTATTCTAGTGTGATGGGCACTTTCTCATATCATTTTTTCAAAATTTTAAAAAAACATTGAAAAGCAATAGATCGAATCTATTTCAAATCAGGCAGGTTCTACACTTGAAGTTACAGAACCTCTCGGGGACAAAATATATTATTTTTTAGAGGAAATTAGGCAATACGAATTTTTGCGATATGTGAAAAAAAATTCTACGTAGTTATGGGTGTTTGAATTTTTTGCTTTGTTTTACAAAAAAAACCCAAATTTTTTCTTTAAACTTCTATAACTTTTGACCTAATTAAGATATTTAAGATTTCTTACCAGATCCTGATAGCGTTTATCGTCTTCTTTCGAAATCCGCCAGAAAATTTGGAAAATGTTCAAAATTAACAAAATGGCGGCAGTTTTTCTGAAAATATTTATAGTCGATTTTCTCAAAAAACCAACACTTATATTTTTTGCCAAGTTTATGTTGCATTTGTACTATCGTAGGAAAGACATCTTGTGAGTTTTATGCGGGCTAAATAACTTTTGTGGCCAGGAGAATTTTTTTCATAAAATCGAAT
>JBAGKK010517615.1:0-13486 GCA_037177015.1 Euceroptres primus
CTTCGCCTCGGCCGACAATTACATGTGATCTGAGACATTTCTTATTTTACTGGCCTAGGTATGTAATATACTATTTTTTATCTAAAAAAATTTTTCTCGAAAATTTTAAAAAAGTTTGAACTTTTTGAGTTTTCATCAGATACGACTGGTTAACGAACTCGATCTTACTTTTCGCACTCTAAAAAAGCATGCCAAAGCTCAACCTGATAGGTCAATTCTTTCGAAAGTTATCGTTACTACAGGCGACGACAACAGACAGACAGGATTGCAAAAACTGGTTTTTCAGATTCAGGGAGTCTCAAAACGTGGAGATTTGATGAAAAACGGGGGGAGGGGAGTCAAATTATGCATGAAAGTAGTTTTCTGATGAGAATGTAAAAAAACAATCTCGCTAAATGCGAAAATAGTCTTGAAAGAAGTAATCGATGTATGGAGCAAATTCTGCATTCCGACACTGTTTAACCATATATCTTAAAAACGATCAAAGATTTGCATAGTGAATAGGGAAATGGCGAGCGAGTTGGCGTAGCGTTGAGTTTATAATTTCTAAGAAATTATAAGCCTTAGATGACTAAAAAAATTGCCATCAAGTATATTTATGTTTCAAGTACAAGCAGACAAAAACTTATTATAATCTGTCTTGTCATTCAGATATTATAATGAAAAATTGGTTTGGTGGGTTATGGTTCTAACATCGAACTGATGTTAATATATCGATATATTGTTAGTTTGTGCATTAAATGTGATTATTATTTGATTTTCTAAATCTTCGTTCTTTAATGTCTTAAAATCAATGATGTTTTTGGTAAGAAAATCCCTAACTTTTTTTATAAAGTTATATTTTTAAACATGTGCATGCGGGTGAGTTTGCGCATTATTAACCCTCAGCGGCCACACGGGGTGACTAGTTACCCCAGGCTCAGGCTCTTTAAAATCGTGATATTATAGGTTACGAAAATTAGACCGCAATTCGCAGGTACAATTATGTTTGATTTTATATATAAAATAGTAATTGTATAGGTGTTACGAGCAACAAGGAACAATGTTTGTAGATTCCAAAATAATATTGGAAAAAGATTCACTCGTGCAATACAATTCCTATCTCTTGCCTCACTCACAACCCGAACGGCTGCCAAGGAATAGCTGACACTACATCCGCGACCCCAGGTTAAGAAAGGGAGCTGGCTTTGAGGACTAAGAAGAATTATTCTGAATTCGGAATTCCTAAGTGCTAGAAAAATCAAATGGAATGAAATTCAAATAGAATTTCAAACCCTAGCCCCGGTGCTTCAACGTTGCTGATCTGTAAAACTCCACGAACAACTTGAGTTTTGCTTAAAGAATTATCTAGTCATAGATTTCCTTCATCCATATATGTTTAAACAACTACTTTAGTTTACACCTAGACCAATCTCTAATAGAACAAAATTTGGTCTAAAATAATTACGATTATAAATTGATTATCAATCAATTTACAGCAAACCGTTGAACAAACGCATTTCCACGCTAGGTGAGGACAGAAGTAAAGGAATTTTCGCAAGTGCTGACAGCAATTTAACAGACACACGTATAAGTAGCCTAATTATCGCTACTAATATCACCTCTGGTCAATACCAATTTCCTGAATAAATAAAAACCCCTACCGCACTTGACCTCGCGATGCACCGACGACGGCGAGTAGGGCCAACTCAAATTCGCAGTCTTCTGAGGATCTTGGTAACGATCAGATCTCGAAACAGTAAGGAACACGGATCCCTTCATCGGGCCCGTCCACAGTTCGGGACAACCAACGATCTAGTAGCTTGCCTAGTCGAGCTTTATAGCAAAGTAAAGTGTCCTAGCCGGGAAGTCCCTCGCACATCGCGTTGAGTGGACGTGAACTCAAAATTCTCTTAGCCGAAAAGCGTCGACCGGGGAAATAAAATTCACTTGTGATTATTTCGGATTCGGAAAAATTCTTAGGAGTGATCTTGACAATTAAACACTGTCAAATCTGAAAACGATAGTGGTAACTTGTCAAAATATCCTGATTAGGCTTATCGAGAAATTCAAGTTGGTGAAAAGTTGATTGTTTAAAAGTACCTTCAACTTTTCTGGCTAGAAGCCAACCACTTCTTTCTCTCGATAAAACTAATAGTAAAAAGTAGAAGCAAGGTGTCGCGTTAAGACGTGTGTTGCGCGAGAGACTAGAGCTGTTAATTTAACAGCGAAAATTCCAGTTATTGCCCATTCCGGAAGAACCGACTTCCAGAACGGAAAATCCATTTTTCTCTCTCTTCTTCCACAGAGTGTTAGGATAAGACGCATTGTATGGTAAGAGTTTAATGTATCACCTCGGTAATTATTTATTTGATCCTTTTATATTGCCATTTACTAAAAATTAAATAAACGTTAAGATTATCTGGGAACTTTTGGACTCAAAATCAGCCTCTCATTATTTCTTTGGAGTTCCTTCCCAATTTTCGCGCAAGTACATTTTCAGTAACAGAAGTAGCAGTTGATAGATCCCTTTTAGTCCAAACGGAGATGAAAACGATCCCGCATCAATAATAAACAGGATTCACAATTCATTTACAAATCTTGGCAGTTTGGAGCCTCCGCGTGCGCAGATATAATATAAACTTGAGCAGAAACTTTTTTTGCAGCATTATTTTCTTCTGCATAATTTTGGTTATTTTCAAAATTGCATTTTTTTTTAACAAATAGGGCTGTACGTAACATAGGCATTTAACAATATTTTAAGCATTATAATAAAGGTAAGGCTCTTGTCCAAAACAGATGTATATCCAGAAATTTATCAGCACAAAAAACTTTTAGATAATAAAAATAGATCTATATAACAAATAATTCAAGAAGAAGATTTAAGAAAGAAAGCAGATCATATGGTTTATTCATTAGAGCCTGAGTCAACTGAAACATTAATTACGGGAAAAGAAAAAATCTATGAAGAGGTTGAAGTTTCGAATTAGCACTAAAAGCAAATAAATGAATCGAAATTGAATGAATCTGAATGTTTAAACTCATGTAGCTTACCAAAAAAGCCGCGTACTGTGAAAAATATGCTAAATAGCGCCGACGTTTCTGCAGTATTAGACCAGATCCAATCTATCTGTCCGAAAATTTACAATGTTGCTCGAGCCATTGCTAGATCAGATAATCAGGATATAAACCAAGATTCATTATCATTTTCTACTGTTCATCGTCAACGCTCAACGCATTGGAAGATAACTAACAAAAGTATTCAACAAGAATTTTAAGAAGTTAAAAAAATGTGCGTGGAAAACACCCGCGTCTGAAGTGGAAACTTCAGCAACGACGGAACAATGAAAACTTTACACAACTAGTTTAATGGTAATAACGACATTCATTAAACATAAAACATACATTTCTAATGTAATTTCCATTCTCCTTGAGGAAGGAACACTTATATTTATGTACTTAGTTATTTTACTTCTTTCAATTACACGATTGCCCTACGTTTTACCTTTCCCTCTCTTTCTCTTATTCTTTTACTTACAAATTTCACTTCCAAATTGCATAGTTTAAAAGCGCAAAAACCATGCAATTTGGAAATGAAACTTGGAGGCAAAAGAATAAGAGAAAGAAAGGGAAAGGTAAAACGCAGGTCAATCGTGTAATTGAAAGAAGTAAAATCACTTAGTATATAAATATAAGTGTTCCTTCCTCAAGGAGAATGGACATTTCATTAGAAATGTATGTTTTATGTGTAATAAATGTCGTTATTATAATTAAATTAGTTGCGTAAACTTTGCATTGTTGCGTCGTTGCTGAAGTTTTCACTTCTGACGAGCGTGCTTTCCACACACATTTTTTTTATCATAATGATAAATTTCAAATAATTTGTCTCCTTAAAAGTGAAATTTTAAATATTTCTTTCTCTGAAGTCAGAATTAATAACGTTTTTTGGATTAAAATTGCATTGTTCTTTTATCTGACACTCCGAAATACTATTTTAGGATTAAGAAACTACTTTTTATGCATTTTCCAATTATTATTTGTCATAAATAATGAATTTAAATATTTTAATAATTTCAAATTTAGGTTGTCGGTGCGGCGCACACGCAGTTCAAAAAGATCCGAGAATTAAGAGCACTGCGCCACACGTGTATGAGGAGTGGGGAGAATGAGAGAGGCCACTCACTTGCCCTCTCCTACTTCCCCTTTCATCATTTCCGGTACACTTTATCCTCACACTTCCGCTCCTAACAACTGACTTACCCTACCGCGCCTAAAGAAATTTTCACTTCAAAAACCTGCTTTACAATATCATGGGATGGTAAACGAATGAAGGATAGCAGCAACAAAGAAAATGCAAAATCACGTGTTGAAAGATTAACAGTGTCTGTTTCTTGCTTCAAAATCAAAGGCGATCACTGATAGTAGAGTACTTCGGGCATGGGAGATGATCTGATTGGTCGGTGGGCGTGGCGTAATTAGAGGGGAGGAAGTACAGGGGACGTTCTGATTGATCGGCGGGCGTGGCCTAAAAGTAGAGGTGGAGGGGAGGGGATGTTTTGATTTGTTTTTGAGTGTGGCTTATTTGGGGGGAGTGGGTAAATGGGTACCAAGGTTGGTTTAGAGGGGGTGGTTTTAGAGGGGTGGGGGATATTGTGATGGGTTGAAGGGGGTGCCTTATGCTTTGGTGGAGGTACGGGGGATGTTATGATTGGTCGGATTTATGAGGGATGATTTTATTGGTCGTTGAGTGTGGTCGAATTGCAGGGGAGGTATATAGGTAATTCTCTGATTGGTTGGCGAGCTTGGTCAAAATGTAGGAGAGGGGGATTAAATAAGGTTATAGGGGATCCTCTGATTGGCCAATTTTATGAGGGATCCTCTGATTGGTCGGTGAGATGAATGGAAGGGTGCTGATGGAGGGGTGAAGGAGCTGTAAAGGAGTCGAGGATACACGAATTTTCCGAAGTCAATGGAGACGTCTGAATGGTCAATTTTATAGGGGATTTTCTGATTGGTTGATAAAAAATGAGTGGAGTGGCTGCATTTCTTTTATCTTCAAATAATTATCTCTAAGTATATTAAATAACTGATGTAAAAAATAATAATTTAAAAATTAATTGAGAACTATTTTCATAACATAATTAAATAATTATATATAATATGGGAAGTGATGGATTTCACATAATAATAATAAATACACAGGTTTTATATATATATATATATATATATATATATATATATATATATACTATTTATTTGTACAAAGCAAAATTTTTTTTTTAGTTTTATACATGTTTCGAAAGAGCCAGTTTAACCTCATCTAATATATTCTAAAAGGATGCTTGTCATTTCCAGAAAGACAATATCCAAATACAAATCAACAAACGCTTTTGGTAGTTTGCTTTCTAACTTACTTTGTAAATAATTGGATTTTACATTTGATCTGTCGAATCATATCCTCAGTCAGTATTTTAACATTTTGCGACAGAAAATAATCACACAACTCGGCGATGAGTATTTCTTTAGACCTTTCAACATTTGCTAGTAAGCGTTGAACTCGACGAAAACGTTCATCTGCACACACAATCACATTTTGGAGTCTGACAAAGGTGGTTTCCTGAAGAACTATTCAAGGAGTATATACCCTTGGTTTTTTCACCGCGGCTGGTTCAGACGAGGCGACGCCGCTCTGCTCCGATGTTTCAGGTAGATTAAAAAGAATGGCTTTGCTTCTGTGGGTCGTCGTTAATATTAGCTGGTATTTTCTGAGGTCGATGGTTTGAAGATACATCGGAGATACGGTATTTCCGAATGAGAAATTGGCTGCAATCACCTCCATATTTTGTTGAAGTTTCGTCCAAGTTTCGGAATTGAAAGTAATGCCCGATATGGTGCTGATAAGTTTAACAACTGGTTGTAATATCCCACTGGATTGTAGTTCAAGTTCGATTAGAAGTTTCTTTGTAAATAATTTGTGGAGCCCATAAATGGTTGGTAAAAGCATCTGGTTTGCTGATGATGATCTTTTACTCACATCCGAAGCGATCATAAACAATCGCTTAAAATCAGCTCGAGTCAATACACCGCTTGGTACTTCATGAGGTGAATCTGACTCAGAGTTTTTAGTGTCAGTTAATTCAGTAGCAGCTGTATTCTTTTGCGACGTGGTGTTTGTCTGAACAGGAGTACTGTTAATTGGAGTTTGTGTACAGTTGGATACCGGGATTAAAACTTTGGATGAATCGACAACAACGAGTTTACTAGTTTGAGACATGGTGTCTTACTGGAGAATGAAAACACAACTAATCCACGACAAATCCTTACACGGGTTTTATAGACGGATGTTGAATATTGGAGGGGGTAAAAATAATCATAAAATGGTACACGTTTAAACGCGTTTCGAATGAACTAACACCTGTTGTGTACAAACAGGAAGTGAACAACAGGAAACAAATGATGTAATCTGCAATAAAAATTAACCATGCGTGAATAGAAAATGAAGGGGTGCATAAGTAATTGTCACAGGTGCCTAAGTACAACAGTTGTTTAACGAATAGTAATTAAAATTAATCATGCGTGAGTAGAAAACGGGAAGGGTGCATATGTAAGTAATTCACGCAGGTGCCTAAGAACAACAGTTGTGTAGTGCATAGCAATAAAATTAAGCATGCGTGCGCAGGAAATAGAAGGGTGCGTATGTAAATAATTGATACAGGTGTGAGAGAGTTGTTAAACTGCGTATGAATAGTTAAGGTATTTTGATTACAGATGACAGAGATTCAGAGAGTGTTTATGTAAATAAACGTAATAAAATAATTTTATTGAAGCAACCTGTTTTAGTTTCCGACGGAAGCTATAAAAGTTCTTTAACTGCAGAGGGTGTATTAGAAATTTTTCCGTTAATTAGATCAGAATAGAAAGGAAACTGCACCTTGTCAACATGTGGTTGATACGGAGGTGTCGCGACATTTGAAGCAATCTAAGGCGAGATCAGGGATAAGAATCGAACTAGTGCAAAGATAGCCATAGGAAAACCTATTGTACTTTCCAATGGAAGGCTATAAAAAGTCTTGAGCTAGAGAGGGTGCATTAGAAACTTTCTCGTTATGAGGACCAAAGTATATAGGGAACTTTACCTTGACAACATGCGGTTAACGAAGAAGTCACAACATTATAAACAATCTGAGGCGGCATTAGAAGAGACAGACCAGGGCAAAGATGGTTGAGCGGTGCGACACCTCAGAACGAGAGGTAAAAAATGGGTCTGCAGAGTCTGTGCAACGGATGGTCATTGACACCCCGTGAAATGCCCTTTAACTTCTGTGGCGGTAAAGATACGATGATATGGAGACTGGTTACAAACAGTCAGGGGGATATAAGAACACCTGACTGAGTTTGGGAGAGTAGGGGAGTGGGGGAAGCCTATTCTTTTTTAAAAATACAGAGTGTTTTAGACAAGAGACTCAATTTCCGTTCGATCTTCAGAATGTCAAGTGTTCGCGCAATTCGAGAGTTCCTCGGTATTATCCCAGCTGCACTGTCCAGTGAACAAGCTCAGCGGGTCACGGAATTCATTTTAGGACTCTGTGACTCAAACGATGTGTTCTGGGCTGCATATAATTCTAGCAATTCTGTCCGCAGAATTGCACAAAAAGTGATTGGAGATAGGAACTCCGGTTACGTACAAGTGCTGCAGGAGAAAATAGGTGAGTGTTGATTGTTAAAAAAGTGTGGTGAAACTAGTTAAGTGAAGTGAATTTAAATTTTTTTAAATATGAATTTTAATTTTTTAAAAATTAATTTTCAAATTTCCGTCCCAATAATAGATGAATCTGAGGACTCGGGTTACGAAATGGACAGGGATGATGACAATGATAATGACAACAATGACAACGACGATGACGAGAATGATAATGAGGAATTAGACGACGACGATAATGATAATGACGACGACAATAACATTGACAATGACGAGGATGATAATGAGGCCGACGATGACAGTGACAACGACGGCAGTGACAACGACGGCAGTGACAACGACGATAGTGACAACGACGACAGTGACAACGACGATGCTGACGACCATAACAACAACAGCGATAATGACAATGATGACGATGAATCAAACGGATTAGACGAATTTGATGCGGAGGACATTGGCGCAGAGGTTGAAATTTCTTCCGTCGATATTGGTTACCGTAGCGCCCGTGATAGTGACCCGGAGGAAGTCGCTATCCGGAACATTTTAAATAGCTCCAATTCCAGTGATGATCTTGATGATAATGATATCAGTAATGAGCCTATAGGTAAGGCTTTTTTTTTGTTTTGTTCTTCTTATTGAATTTTTCCTGTTAAAAAAAAATACCATTTTGTTTTCGAAGTGCATAAAGCTATGCGATAGAAAAATTTTTAAATTTATAATTATAGATTCTTGAAGTAGATGGATAAAATTTGTTAAAGTTTAAAATTCATTTTTAAAAACACGTTCTTTTTCCAAATTTCCTTTTTTTTGTAAAAGGGATTAAATTTATAGTGGCGCTAGAATTATCTTTAACACCTTTTTAAAAAAAAGTGCAAGAGCGTGCTTTTTAAATTGAGTGAATTTCATAAGTAATATTTTATAATAGAATTTATTTTAAAATTATAATTGTTCATTTTTATGTATAGGAAATTCGGCGCTGAATAATCTAGCCAACGTCGCAGTGCATGAATTGGCTAGATTGAATCATAAACATCATCATCAACAACAACAACAGCCTCAACGACAACAACAAGAGCCTTTGCAACAGGAACAAGAGCCTCTTCAGAAACAACAGCAAGAAGAGGCCGAGCAACAACAACAACCGGTGTGGCGGCCATAGCAGATCGACGCTGAACCACAACCCGAGCAACCAGGAGAGTGAGTCGTTGACGCCGCAGGTGAGAGAGAGAGAGAGATATTTTTCTATAGAATGGGAGAGGGCACAATATTTTCCAAACTTTCGGCTTTACGGTCGCAAAGTAAAATTACACATTAATCAACCAGCTGTAAATGTAGCTAGAGAGGTTGTAGACTACGTTGAAAATGCGTTTCGGGATATTTACAATTATTTGACGCGCGGTGTAAGCCCAATGGATTTTATTGGATTCAAATTTAGTTCTATTTATTTGCGACAGGGTTCTGGGGGGCGGTCTTTTCGACATGCGTGTTATTCGAGTTTTAACGATGTTTGGAAAGCATTATTTGGTATTATCCAGATTAATAAAAACTTTATTGTGGATCAATCCTTTATAATCACATTCCAGGTCGCTAAAAATAATCGAGGCGCAGGGGGTGATTCTGTTCTTCTAACCCACGAAAATATTTCGAAGAAATCAATTTTAACGATTATAAATAGAGATAATTTATACTTGCTGAGATTAATAGTGGCCGCGCGTATTTTTACTGAGCGTGATCAACTCCGTTCTGGTGCTTTACACCGCGCGTAGAATAAAGTACGTGATGGTAGAGAAGCAATGCAAAGGGAGTTAGCGGTGAAACTCATCAATGACGCAAATGTCATGATTCCCGAGGACGGTTGTGGATTTCATGAAATACATCAATTTCAATTGCATCTCGCACGTGAACAAATAGCTATCATAGTCTACTAATTTAATGATTTCGGTAAGGCGGCAAGACCACCCTTATATAACGAAACAAGGGAAGTTGTAGCAACAGGCCAGGCTATTCTGCATAACCTGCACATAATGTTTTACCGTGAGCATAAGCATTATCAACCAGTTTTAAATCTTAGAGCGGCCGCTGCCGCTAAAGGTTTTTGTGTTCCCTGCAACAAGGGTTATTTTGACGTAGGGAGTCATCGATGCTCAAATAAATGCAACGCGTTCATGTCGTCACCGCCCTGTGCTACTAGCTCCAAGAATAATTCGATTCAGAATATAAAATGTGGAACTTGTAATCGGTATTTTCATGGTCACAAATGCTTTCGGAAACATCTTGAGCAAAATTCTTATATGGGTAAAACAAGTGTATGTAAAGCATTAAAAATTTTTTCAGGATGTTCACGATTCGTTAACAAATGGGTTGACCGTAATCATGAATGTGGAAAATTCCATTGTACAAACTGTAAATGCAGGCGTGACTATAATCATCAATGTTATATAAAGTCTGTTCTTGATAAACCCTCAAAAAACGCACAAAAAGTGTGCTTTGTATTTTATGATTTAGACACCCAGCAGTGTTACACATTACCGGGTAATCCAAATACTAATGTACATGTATCCAATTTTTGGGTGATGCAGAGGGTATGCACCGATTGCATTAATCGTGAAGACATCTTGGAAAATTGCAATTACTGTGGAATTCGCCAACATGTTTTCAAAGGTGAAAATGTAATCGGTGATCTTGTGGAACTTGTCACCCAAAAACAAAATAAATTTGCAGAAGTCGTTTGCATTGCTCATAATGCCAAAGGCTTTGATGCACAATTTATTTTGAAATAACTTGTAGAAAAAAAGGGTACAAGGATTCGTCCACAAGTTGTAACTTCAGGGACAAGTATAATTTTGATGCAAGTAGGAAAAACTAAATTTATAGGCAGTTTTAATTATTTGCATATGCCTTTAAGCCAACATCCAAAATTTTTTGGTCTTAAACGTACAGTTAAGAAAAAAGGTACTTTTCCACATTTATTTAATAAGCCTGAAAATTTCAATTACAAGGGTCCTATATCTGTGGCAGAATTTTACTCTTCAGTCACAATGTCTACCGAAGCAAGGACTGATTTTTATAATTGGTACGAAACTCTCGCTAACGATCCTAAATATGTATTTGATTTTCAAAAAGAATTGCGCTAATACTGCATAATTTTACGCTTAGCGTGCCTTGCCTTTCGGGACATTTTCTTGAAACGAGCCAATGTGTGTCTCTTCACGGAGAGTACAACAATAGCCTCGACTTCCTCTAAGGTATTCCGCAGGAACTTCCTTCAGCCAGATACTATTGGTTCCATACCAAATGGTGGATACCGTAGGGCCTGACAAGCAGTCCAAAAAGGCCATTGAATGGCTGCTTTGGAAAGAGCAAGAATTGGAGAGAGAAATAATTGTGCACGCAGCTAGGTGTCGAGAGCATCGGACAACCGAGGGATACCTGGTCGATGGGTATTATGAGGAGCAAGGCGTCCGTCACGTACTCAGTTTCACGGGTGTTACTGGCACGGGTGTATTAAGTGCAAAACACTGAATCGGGATACAAAACTACGACATGGAGATTCCCTAGATGAGCGCTATGAAAACACCAGTGCTCACACAGAGCAACTTCGTCAAACTGGATACGTGGGAACGGAGATTTGGGAGTGTGAGTTTGACAGGATGAAAAAAATCTTCCAGAATTGAGGGAATTTATCAAAAATCACTCCCTTCTCCTACAGGCTGCATTAAATCCCCGTGATGCGTTTTACGGTGGTTGTACGGGAAATACTACGTGTTTCTATAAAAATTAAGGATGGTGAGAAAATTCATTACATTGACATTTTCTGTCTTTATCCTTATATTTCAAAGTACGGTAAATTTCCTATCGGCCATCCTAAAATTTTTGTGCGTGATGAGTGCAAAGAGTTGGTCGGTCCTGAGTTCAATGACCTGTCGCAGGTTGGGGGGCTTGTCAAATGCCAGGTCCTTCCACCGCAGAACCTCTACCACCCTGTGCTACCTGTGAAAATGCATAATAAACTCATCTTTCCGCTCTCTCATACCTCCTGTAAATCTATGCAGCAGGAGTAGTGTCAATATGAGACAGGTATGCAGGAGATTGAAGGTGTGTGGGTGTCTTGCGAACTGAAAAAACCTGTAGAAATGGGATACCAGATAAAATCTATTTATGATATCTGGCAGTATGAAGTAAGTCAATACAACCCTACAACACGAGATGGTGGTTTTTTTCCCAATTATATAAATAGATTTTTGAAAATTAAGCAGGCGTCAAGTGGGTGGCCAATTGAGTGTACAGATGAGATTAGTAAACAAGCGTATCTGAATGAGCACTCAACTATTGAAGGTGTAGATTTAGATGCAGAAAATATAACAAAAAATCCAGATCTACGCTCTGTTGCTAAACTGTGTTTAAATTCATTTTGTGGTAAATTTGGTCAAAGAAAAAATTTATCTCAAACTAATATTGTTGAGACTCATAGTCACTTAAGGAGACTCCTGACAAATCCTAAAATTGAGGCACTTGATATTTTATCCGTAAACGATAAACTTCTTTACGTGTCCTGGACGTACACGGTGGAAGCGGATAAATCATTTCCTAATACAAACGACGTCATTGTAGCCTACAAAACAGCACAGGCTCATTTGGTCTTATACAACTACCTATCTCAGCTAGGTCGGAGGTTTCTCTACTACGATACGGACTCGTGTATTTATCTGAGTAGTGGAAAACTTAGTGAATATAAACCACCACTCAGGCGTCTTTTAGGCCAAATGACCGTTGAACTGGAAGGGGAATATGGTGCAGGCAGTTTTATTCAAACTTTTGTTTCAGGGGGTCCGAAATTATATGCATATAAAGTTTTAGCGGCAGATGGCAGTATACATACAAAATATAAAGTCAAGGGCTTAACGTTAAACTTTAAAAACTCCCAATCCATTAATTTCGATACAATTCGCGAAATGATAATTGATCGATCTATAGACGAAATTAAATTAAATTTTCGAACAATCAAGCGTACTGCGTATCATCATGTAATAACCAAAACAGAAACGAAAACGTGTAGAGTAACGAACAATAAAAGACGACGTATAGAGGATTTTGAGTCGGTTCCTTACGGCTATAAAGAATAGAATAGTTGTGCCCGTACCTCCCATACTATAATACATTCTCTCTCTCTCTCTCTCTCTCTCTCTCTCTTACGAGGATATTGGTTCATCTGACGTATTATTTGCATGCTTGAGATGAAAACAATTGTTGGTGTGTGTGGTTTTCATTGATTAACAATTTAATAAACAACATTACCAAACAATAACTATAATAACCAGTTCTTAACATAAACTAACATTAATTAAATAACTAACCTTCTTTTTGTTAACCTGTTAACGACCAAGAACAACAATTTTTTAACTTATGTTCAAGCCTCATTCTCATGACTGAAAAAGAGAAATTTCTAAATGAAAACCATTCCTTACAGTTTTGGGTGTGCTCTTCAAGAATCCGTCGTCAGAATTGAGTTTGGTCCAGTAGGAAATCCAACATGGCGCTAAATTTGGAGAAAAATACCAAAAAATTGGGAATTTTTTTTCCTCATAATTTTTTTTCAAACAAAAAGAGTATTGGGACTCGATCCTAACTATGATCAACAATGATTGGAATAGTTGAACTGCAAGAAAAAACTTGTCTCACGGATCTCAAAAAGCCATAATCTTCGCAAAATGGCGGATCCAATATGGCAGACATGAAATTTTGGAAACTCTACGATTTTCGCACAACTCTGTACTCGGGGGTTTTCGGGGTCGCTGATTACGAATT
>JBAGKK010517626.1:0-13486 GCA_037177015.1 Euceroptres primus
GATCTTTCTTACTTATGTTAAATAAATTACTGCCGTAATCGAGGCGAATTAATAGTTAACTAAAATTGGTCATTTTAGCTGTTTTGCTCCTCTTAAAAGATCACCAGTCCCTGCGTTAAATTCGTCATCCGCCGTGGATAACTGGCGCCCGGTATTTTGAATTTGATTTTTATTTAAAGTATTTGTGTTTTATTGGATTTAAAAAGTTCCAAAATTGCAAGTTGGTAAAGAATTGCGCCTTGTGTCAAGTTTGAGCAATCTTGATTACAAAAAGGCGCCCAACGTGGGGAAGAACGCTTTCTTTTAGCAAAGCGTTCTGACAACAGCCATCTTTAAATTTTTCGTGTATTGAATAGAATTTTTTTTTAAACAAACCCATATTTACCGGAGGTGGCCCAAGTAAGAGTATTTAATGATTTTAGCGTTTAAAAACTTTGCGAAAGCAGAAATCATCTATTAAAGGTCGAGAGATAATTGATGCAGGGCAAGAGTCTAAATTTAAGAAGTCACATTACCGACCTAGGGTTCTAATTAAAATTTTAAATTTGGCGAAATGATTTGTTGAAAAATATTTAATTTGAATCCAACCTAAAGAAAATTGTAGATAAAAACAGTCCCCTGATTTCCGAGAGATTAAAGGGGTGAATCTCTCCAATTTTAGGTCGGTAAATAGGGATATGAGATTGATTTGAAGTTTCAAGCACATTTGAAAAGTGAGAACGGCTCTGAAACGTTCTGGGTTCCCCTCTAGTCATTGGTTATATGCAGGAGAGGGTTTTAGGAATTCTTTTAGGTATTGTGTTGCAATTGAGATTGTGGCTTTTTGAGGTCTTCAAGGCTGCTTTTTGCGGCGAAACGCTTCATGAAGCCGCCATCTTGGTCAAGACAATTATAAGAATTCAACCCGAAGTTGAATTCCACGTAACTGCCTATACTGATTTGATTGAATTATGTATTTTATTGATTTATGAATTTGATTGATTTATGTACTTGATTGATTTATGTATTTGATTGATTTATGAATTTGATTGATTTATGTATTTGATTGATTTATGTACTTGATTGATTTATGTATTTGTTTTGGATTGAACTAGGTCCGGGTTTTAGCCCAATTTAAACTGTTCTGGAGTGGGTAACGAAAATGAGAATCAGTGGGTAAATTTGTATAACTAAAAATTTTAGATTTTAGAATTGCAAAATTTTAAGGAATAAAGTTTCGAATTTTAAAATTAAAAATTTCTCGCGTCGTATGACTCGTTCGTGCTTGCCATAGGCGGGCTTGGAAGTGAGTTCACGCTCGGCGGTTTCCCCCACTATCGTACACGCGTATCTCACCTCTCGCTTGAGACTCACATGCCTTTCACCCTGCATAACTACCGTGGCACTCATATATAGGGTTCCTTGGAATCTTAACTCGTTTTTTTTTTGCGTCACTGAAATTAAATCATCATGTCTCTCCCGGAAGTCTTCAATGAATTTTCAACCGCGGAGCAGGTTGAGGGTTGGTTATTCGGTTTGGATGGAAATCAAATTAATGATTTATTCGATCAATTAGATCTTCCGATTGCAGGATCTAAGGGGTAAAAATGTCGACGTCTCCGACGGATGATTTTTCTCTTGAAAGGATTCACAGCGTCGTGTTCGGATTCGGATCGTTCTTCAGTAACTTCAAGACGAGATTTAGGAAATGTATCGGATGTTTATTCGGAACCCAGTCAGGCTGGTAGATTACGCACAGTACAAGTTAACGTGCACCATCCCGTGACAGTAGCCGGTACTAGTTCGTCGGTTAATACTACTACTGTGGCTACAGCCTGTACGACCACAACTTTCGGCGATGGTTAAGTAATTTCGTCTCGATTTGGAAGCAGTATTCCTACCTCGCGAATTTCCCCGACTTCCATGTCCATACCCGCGGGTGTAGCATTACAATACGGATATGCTAACATTTCTTATTCCAGTCATCCGTCTTTTGGGTTGCCAAATTCGATTCCCCAGAATTTTGTCCTGAGTCCCAGAATACCAGAAAATTTAGATGCCATCAAAATAGATCCAAGTGAAAGGGTAGTGTTAAGGTCCGATATCAATGCAGAACTAAATGAAGATAGGGAATTTAGCCAGTTTTCTTTACATAATGTATCTAGAAGTTCTGAGGACCCACGAGTAAGCCCACCAGGTTAAAGTAGGCCTAATGTGAATTTTGATCCTTCGTCCCGACCTATCGGTTCCGGCAAGGAGAGCCGGCAAGGAGAGCCCTTGCCAGAGAATCCCGGTTCGTTAGATCGACTTTGAGTGATAAACGATACCGATTATAGGATAGGACCTGGTCGCGATCCTGGGTTTCCTCCCACCGCGAAAAAACATTTGAATCCTCACATAAATGATAGGGAAACTCACGATAGTGATTCCGAAAATAATGAACTGGATTCGGATATCGATCGCGTTCCAGACCGATGTAATCGAGGGTATACCAAAGATTTTGGGTGAATAATCGGTAATTGGAAAATATCCTTTGATGGGAAACCGGGAAATAGTGCCAAGTATTTCTTAACTAGACTCGGCGCGTGTCGAAATATAAATTACATCACGGACGATGAATTGATGCGGGTTACTCACATGATTTTTAAATCGGTAGCATTTTCCTGGTTTAGGAATTCGCGAAACAAATAGAAGGAATGGAGGGATTTTAAGAAAGATTTTAAGCAACGATTCGAGGATGATAATTCGGAACGACGCATTCGCGAGCAGATTTATAATCATACTTAAGGGTCTAAGGAATGAATAGACGATTACATAATAAATTTACAGGGCTTAATCTCGATGTTAGTCTATGAAATACCGATGGTAGAACAACTTGATGGGGCTCACCGCGGTTTAAAACCTGAATATTATCGGGTGATTCGTCGCTCAGACTTTCGGTCTTTTGAGCAACTCGCATCTATCGGGCGGTCTTGGGAAAATGAATGGGTAGCCATTAAAGAATATAGGGCTCCACCCCCTCCCGAAAGTTCTGTCCTGCCAGATTTCGCTTATCGACCTGAACCTAACCATGTCTCTCATAAGAAAAGCCATACCGCGACGATTACGGAAGGAAGAGAGCCAGTAGCAGCGGTGAAAGACGAAAGCGTAGGCTCAGGTACCGGTAATAATCAAAGGAAGGGAAGGAAAAATGGGAACACGAACCCTAATCACGGCCATAAGTAAGGGAGTGGTCAGCCGTCGTCTTCTTCTGCTGATGTCCTACCAAAAACCGAAAATGCTGTAAAATCGAACAAAAATTCCAAAAATAAATGCGACGAAAACGAAGTAATCTGTTTTAAGTGCAAGCTACCGGGATATTGTCAGGTAGTTTGCGCGAAGTTCCCAAAGAAACTAATTTGTTATGCTTGTAAAACCGAGGGATATACTGTTCGAAATTGCCCTAATTGTTAGGGAAACGGGTAAAAGAAGTAGTGAAGTCGGTCGACACTGCCTCTCAACCTACCGAGACCGTCGAAAACAAAAGATTGTTCATCGACCCAAAAAGATTGGGGGATGTCATACGCGAATCGGTACAGGCTAGTTCGGATTTAAGAGAGTTTGTACCCAAGCCCGCGGATAATGATTTTGAGATTCAGATTTTTCCGGAAGTTGAGATTTTAGATAGGGACAATGAGGAAAAACCGAATCAGATGTTAGTCGAAGTTGAGGTTCATAGGTAAGTTATCGTGGATTTGGATTCTATCAAAGCAGCAGTATCTGAAGACGTTGTAGATTTGATTAATCAGGAATGGACTTCGTGTCCTGTAGACATTGTAGATTTTAAAAATCAGGACACATACAGTATCGAGATTTTTCCAGCCTAAGTGGATAGTTTAGATTTGATAGAACTAGATACATCCAAGTTGATTACCGAAGACCTTAAGAATATTAAGGTAGTCAATGAGGATATTTCTAAACAGGACATAATCAGTGGTATTGTCGAGAGCGCGGAGGTTGCTAATAGAGTCCACGTGACTGTTATGATAGACTCGTTCCCTGTGGATACGTAGATTGACAATGGCTCTTCTAGGACATTTATTAGGAAAGATATTGGTCTTAAGATTTTGATAGCTACTGGTAAGACTTTAGATGATTCTCGGAAAACTCACATGATTATGGCTAATGGTTCTTCAGATGGTATCGAGGGTAAGATGAATTTGCCCCTGACAATGGATGGAATAACTAAGATTTGCGAAGTCAGGGTAGCAACTAACCTTAGTGCTGAAATGGTTTTAGGCGTTGACGCTCAGGGTTGTTTTGATATGTTCTTCGGTGCCCGATCGAAGACGGTATTTATGCCAGACACTTCTGGTGAACACCATCCTCTTAAGAATTGGTTAGTAGAGGAAGAAGGATGCAGTGGGATAATGGATTTGTTGGACGAGGTGGAAGCAGAGTTAAAAAGATTTTTAAAAAAAATTCCTCCCAAGGGGACGGGTCAATTGCGTGCCAGACACCTGGTCCAACATTCCATTAGATTGTTAAGTAGCACTCCCATCAAAGAGCGTTATAGGATTGTTTCACCCAAGGTACAGGAGGCCATGCATGCCGCGGTTGATCGTTTGTTGGCCGAAGGTGTTATCGAGAAATCGACTAGTGACTGGAATGTCCCGATAGTTATGGTTTCGAAACCTGGCGGAAAGTACCGACTGTGCTTGGACTTCCGGAAGTTGAACGCAATAACGGTAAAGGATGCATATCCGCTGCCGTACATGTCTGATATCCTCATAAAGTCACAGGCTGCTAAGTGTATCTCAAAGATTGACTTGAGTTTGGCGGATCATCAGATTCTGTTAGACCTGGCTAGTCGGTCGTACAGGGCTTTCGCTGTTCAGGGTAAGAAATTCTTTCTTTACAATGGGATGCTCTTTGGATTGTGTAATGCACCGCCGTTCTTTCAGAGATTGATGGATAAAATTATCACCCGGATATGAAACCTCATGTGTTCTGCTACTTAGATGACATTATTGTAGTTACAGAGACGTTTGCAGAACACTTGAGTTGGTTGGACAGGTTTCTAGATAAGATTATTGTGTCAGGTTTGACCATCAATCCCGAGAAGTCAGAATTTTGTTGCTCTGAAGTGAAGTGTTTAGGCTTTATTATGAATAGGCAGGGGTTAAAAGTAGATCCGGACAAGGTTAATCCCATTCTATCATATCCGGTATCGAAGAGCATGAAGTTTTCGAGTGGCTTAAAACGGCCTTGACTAGTGCACCAAGTTTAGCCTATTCTTAGTTTAGTGAAGTCGAGTCATCACCCTTTACCCATCAGACGAGGAGGCCCCTATTTCTTCGATTCAGGAAACCAAGGATAGCTGGTGTGTACGTCACGAGCAACCCTGGTCAGTGGTGGCTGCCGATGTAACGGGTTTATTTCCGAGTAGCAGGTCTGGGTACAAGTGTGTGTTGGTTTTCGAGGATTTTTTCACTAAGTGGGTCGAGTGTCTTCCTATCCAAACAGGGAATGTTCCCGCAGTGAAAAAGGCTTTTCTCGTATATGATTGTATCAAGATCGGGTGCCCCTAAGGTCGTACATACCGCCAATGGTACGGAATTCTCGAACAGATTTATTGCTAGCATGTGTCGTAGTCTCGGGATAATCCATACTACCAATACGGTATATCACGCTCAAACAAATCCCATCGAAAGGGTGAATCGCGTACTGAAAACTATGATTATAATGTTCCTTCGGCAGAATCATAAAGAATGGGATTTGCACTTGCATGAATTTAGATTTGCGTATAATACCGCAGTACAGGGTGTTCTAAATATTTCCCTAGCATTTTTGAACTTCGGACGCGAACCGATGCCTTATCGAAATTTACGAAATGAGATTGAAAAAGATATCCCACGTCAGGATCCGGAGTATCCTGAGTGGATAGAAAGAGTAACAAGAATAGATGAGATACGCGATTTGATCCGTCGACATTTTGATCGCGCCTATGAGTCTCAAGTGAAGTACTACGATGAGCATAGGCGTGCCCTCTGTTTTAAAGTAGGTGATTTTGTCCTTAGGCGACAGAGAATTCTCTCGGATAAGGCGAAAAATGTGGCGGCTAAACTGTCTCCTAAGTTTGAAGGTCCGTTCCGGATTTCCCGTCGACGTTCAACCGTAGTCTATCGCCTGACGACAATATCGGGAAATTACGCAGGGAAGAAACACATACGACACCTAAATTATTCTAAATTATTAAATAAATTATTCTAAATTACTCTAAATTATTCTAAATTATTCTAAATTATTCTCGCCTAAGCGAAAATAATGGGATGAAATATTATTTGGGATGAATTTAGAGATAGTTTAATGGGGTTTTTTTTCCTTTTGTCGTTCGTATAGTTACCGAGTACTTCTAAGGGGCTATCCCCAAAACGAAACGAACCATTACATGGACGGTTCGTAAAGATTATAGAGAATCGGAAGCTTCACCAATTTCGCTGACGGATAAAGATGTGCTAAAGGAGGTGCAGTAGATGTCCTGGATGGACAGGGCATCCCAGTCCAAGAAAAATACCGGGGAAGATCCAACTAGAAGGTACTGGCTTCGGGCTGGGGCTCCCAAGCCCAGGCTACACTGGAGACCATTCCATAAGGTTTTCTGGAGTTGTGAGCGGGTGCGCCATCTGCGCGGTTCGCCCCTCTGCCCAAACTATAGCAAGAAAACAAAATTGGTATGTTAAGTTTGTGGGAAGAGGGGAGAGACAAAGGTCGCCTGCCCCAACTGTGGCGAACTATATGCTTCCGACCGGGTGTTGAGCGGGCGGGGAGAGGCTCAGCCCGGCCAGTACCTTATCGAGAAGCCGGAGATCGTCATGGCCCACCTTGTGCATATCCATGAGGCAGTGCGTCGCAACAACCGCCCAAAGTAGTGTCGGGTAGTCAGCCAGTAGTGGTCGACAATTCCTGCTGGCTGACTTAAAGTTATTTTGTCAAGATTATTGAATAAATGTCATATCAAAGAAAGATTAGTTGTTGAGTTATTGATTCCAATGTGAAGAGTTAAATGCATGATTGTAAGAAAATTTTGATTTTGACTGTAAGAAAATTTTGATTTTGAATTAGTTTTTTGCTTTTTTTATTTTTTTTAAAAGTTTATTGGAAAATAGTTTCGATATCAATTGGGAAATTATTTAGAATCAGTATCTTTTGAGGAATCCTTCGAAATATACCTATTTTCGAGAAAACCAAAGGTAAATAACCCCTTTTAGATTTATTTCTGTGTCTTACGTGAAGAGAAGTTTTTTTTTGAGGTTTCGAACCAGACCTCCATTTGTTGTCGAGAAATTGTTGGATTTTGTTTCGACAGCTGACCGATGGTCATGAAAGCGATGAAATTTTTGTTTGTGTTTGTGTAGCACTGTGTTTATGATTTCTGTTATCGTCTGAAAGCTATCTGATTGTTCGAAGTCTTACCGAATTGAGTCCCTTTTAAAAAGGTTGGACAAACTTCTAAATTATAAATGGAATTTCCGATTTGTGTTGTTGCGGGCTTAAAATGTCGCATAAAATGAAACGCTTACTAGATGGATGCGACCTTTAGATCCCGGCAAGGTGGGGGGAGTTGTGATGTGGTGGATTTCCCACATTACTTTTGTGAACTCACCTTCCCGAAAAACTTAAGGAGATTAAATCGCGATGATTAATTCCCAGAGCAAGGGTCCAACTACTTCAAAAGGAGCACTCTCGGTAATTATAGTATAAAGAAAGTTATAATGTTTTGGGCTTTGATTATTTTAATTTCATGTACCCTAACGATGAGATTGGCCGGATGAGAGCTACCAATTTGTGGTCGCAAAGTGGACCCAAATTAGCCGCAAGAGGGGTCGAATAAAATCGATGGAACCAAACAGGAGATCCACTCGTATTCAAATTCTCCCGCCAAGCCACGTAGAGGGCAGCAGCTGACGGACTCAGTAGACTGCAATTGAAGGCTCAACAGACCTCGCACCTAGTTTTAAGCTTTCGATCAATTGTTATGCTAGAGAATTACGGTAGGGATCAATTATCGACATAATTTCCTAAAGACTAATAGGTTTAAGTAAACGTTAAGTGAAATTAATAACAAAATATTGATCTTTCACTCGAAAAGAGGTGAAGCGTAGGGCTCAATTTTAATAGTTTCGAGTCTGTAGAAGGTATTGATTTTCTTAGCGAGATCAGGTGACCGACTCGCCGGTCTCCTATTGATCGAATCGAATTCCGGGCCTCGCTCGTCTTGCGGTAGCGTTTTTTTCGTTCACTTTTGTTCTAGGACTTCCGTAAATTTCGTAAGGACGAAGTCTGCAGATCCTGATTTAACACAGAGGGTTCGAAAGAGATGTCTGAGGTAAAGTTTTCATTTATCTGGTGAGCTATGGTTTAAAGTCTTATTTAATTTTGCTAAAGTTGTGTCGAGTAAATTTCAAGGTGAGGAAACCTGTCACATAACTTCTTCTGATTTTGAGAGAGTGCCCCTTTTTGTGTTTCCCGTGATAATTTTGGACTTAATTGTATTACTTAGATTACCTCGGTATTTTTGTTGATTTCGGGATATTGTAATTATTAATTTTAAGTGAATTTAATTGTGTTGAATCATCGTTCGGGCCACGTGGCGGGAACCACGAAACCTTGTTTTATGTAACAGACTTTTCTTACTTATGTTTAGTAAATTACTGCCGTAATCGAAGCGAATTAATAGTTAACTAAGATTGGTCATTATAGCTGTTTTGCTGCTTTTAAAAAATACCCACTCCCTGAGTAAAATTCGTTACCCGCCGTGGATAACTGGCGCCCAGTATTTTGAATTTGAGTTTTATTTAAAGTATTTGTGATTTATTGGATTTAAAAATTTCCCGAATTGAAAGTTGGTAAAGAATTGAGCCATGTGGCAAGTTTGACCAATCTTGATCACAATGTAATTGTAGCGTTTTTCTAGAGTGAAGAGATTAAATTTTTTACATAATTGCAGATAATCGCTGCCTATTGGTGGGTAGTACCCTTTCTTCTTGAAGAACAATGGTTTAAGAAATCTTTTTTGAATTTTTTCAAGTGAATTCAGGTGATATTCAAGTAAATTCTACTATTAATGATTAACATATTTTGATTTCATTTTGATGCAGATATTCATTTGACAGAATTTACGATAAATTTTTAGTGAAATTTTTGTGATTGTGCTCTGTTTTATAGGTATAGAATTAGTTTTTTCTATTTTTGTACGACAATTTGAAGTGTTCTGTTATTGTGAAAAATTTCGATCGTGTTGTAAAAATTGTGTTCTGTATCCTCGGTGGCTAGCAAGGTAAGTGTAATCTTAAACCTAGTTGTTATTTAGATCATCGTCGTATGGCTAGCCTGATGTTTGCATTTCACAAGAATGTTACTTGTGTCATCAGAATTCTGAACTCTGTCTGAGGGCAGCCCGACATCTGGATTGTGACTTCTTGCAGTTTCTTCTTGTGATCGACAGTGATCAATCTAACTATTCCGACGCGACCACGCTTGGTCTAGAAGACTATTGCTTGAACAACAATTTGCCGCTCTTCTTGGTGATGGATCGACGTAAGCAAAATACTCGTGGTAAGCTTTCATTGTTATTGTTATGTGTGTTTTTGTGTTTCTTCTGGGAGTACGACGAGTTAAAATAGTGCGAGAATAGACTTCAGTGTGGCTATGTCAAACAATCTTAACAATTCGTGGGATCTTCTGCAGCCGGGAACTTCGGATAGTGTTTCGGCACTCTCGCTGGTGTTAGATTCTCGTGAAGCGACTAATGATTTCAACCTTTCGTTTTTTGTACCGGATGAACAAATTGCGAGTTAGCCAGAAAGTTCGAATAATGCCTCGGGATTCTCGCTGGTGTTAGATTCTCGTGACGCGAATTGTGATCTCGATCTTTCGGCTTTTGGACCAGATGGACAAATTTCGAATCAGATGGATAATTCGGTTTCATGTATTGACTTTGATACGTCGTTGCTAAATATTTCTAGACACTGTGGACTATCTTTTCGCGTAGCGAAGATAGAAAAACGCTAAGAGATCTATCAGTTTGCTTTTTGAAAGGTTTCTCCGAATAACGCGATAAATCTACTGGTTTCGGGAGTCGGGAGTTTCCTAATTGTGTGATTTCTGAAACCGCTTTTAAACTCATCCTTAACTTCGACGAATCTCGTTGTGGGGTTTAAGTGCGTGTTTCTTCCCTTCATTTAAAAAGAAAGGTTTTTTCTAATATTCCACAAAAAATTCAGACCATGTGGAATCATCTTCGGTGCGGACAGGGGCGAGAAGAGGCCGTCCTTTTAAACGGGGCCGTGGCCGAGGACGGCCACCCGTATAGTGACTGGGCGTCTCTACACCCTTTTCTCCGGACATGGAACCTCGTCCTGGTTGCTCCTTTTGGAGTGCGGAGATTCGGAAACACCAGATCGCCTTACTTTAAAGTCGGAGTTGTATTATGCACGGAGGGAGGTTCTCCAGCTGACCGAGGAGTTGCACGGGATGGTGTGTGCGAATTTTTCTCCACCAGCGTCACCATCGGTTTCGCCGCCAGCTAAGCGCATGGATGCGCTAGGCGTTCCGCCCGTTCCACTTCCAGGAATGCTTCGAGCGGAATTTCTTGGCATTCCTTCTACTTCCCGGGGCCGGGTGTTTTGTGGCCACGAGGCAGTATCTACTGTATGTCTGGGGTAAGTTTTCTGAATACTTTGTTAGTTCTTTGTTTTATCCTGATATTTTATTTTACTTGCCTCCTCTTTACAGGGATTTAAGCAGTGAAGATAGGTTCTGTCCTTGTGGGAGATTCACCAGGATGATGACAACGGAACAGCGTTGCCCTTGTGGTTTCGTCTTTCAAGACTATCGAGGTAATTTTATAATTTTTGGTCTGCTTTCTATAAAATATTCTCATATGTATATAATACATCCACGTCGACATACACACACACTCACAAACATATATATATATATATATATATATCATATACACGTATAATTCATGTGTAAAATATTTTTGATTCTATTGCAGTGCCTGCTCTCACATTAGCTCGAGAGACGCCTCTGGATTTGGTACCTGGGCCAGGCCTTTTGTTGGAAGAGGAGCCAACTATCGCTTCTGTTCCTGAACCAACTCTCTTGCTGCTCCTGAGGCCGACCACAGAACTAGTTCCAGAGCCCAAACATGAGATACTCTATATTAAAGAAAAATGGAAGGATGATGTTTGAGTTTGTTTCTTATTGTGCAGTTTCTGCTATTTTTTTATTGTGTTTTAAGTGTAGTATAATGTAATGCATAGCTGTAATGTAAGTTTAATGATTGTACAGTTTCTGGTATTTGATAATTTAAGTGTCTAATTTTTTCTTTTGGATTGTATTTTATAATAAATTTGACTTGTATATCCTTATAATAAATTAATTATTGTGTTTTTCCATTTATTATCTCCATCCCGCATTTGCGAGAAAATTCTCTAATTTCAAACACTTCTCATATAAGTTAACTGAATTTTAATGTATGCGTGCAACTAAAATTCATTCCTTAAACCTTTAATTATTGTTCTATAACTTGCATATATCTGGAGTTCCTACGTATTTGAAATTAAAGTCTTCTCTAACAGTGTGTCACACTTAGTATATAGATAACACATACATATAAACATACATATACGCACATCGTCTGTCTCGTTTTATTTGGTTCGAAATACGAGCATTTATCGAGCCGAGTTACTCGGATGTTCTTTTGTCATTTTTCGTTTCGAATTGTCTCAAAAGTTGAACGTTGTCTCGATGTCACGTCAGTGTCAGTGTCAAAATGACAGCGAGCGTGTCTGGTGATTGTCAGAAGAGATCTGCAGAAGAGTCTGAAGAGATAGAACAGAATGTCACTCAAGAGGAAAATAGCGAAAGAACTACAGGGTAAATTAAATATACAATAATGTAATAATTTGTCTTTTTAAAAATAAATATTTATAATGAACTCAAAAACACTCCAAATATTGAAAAAAGTTAAAATAACACTTTTTATTAATAAATGCTATTAAAAATAATTATTTACCTTATACTAGACTAACTTTTATCTGTAATTTCAATTAGTAGAATTCTTCAAGACGATACAGTTTTTCGACAAAAACGTAGGAAGCATAATGGCAAGCCGCTTCAAGGGTCATTCGAGTTTAATGTTGATAAGGACAGCTCAACCAGTAATTTTAAATTATTTATCATTCATTTAATGATCATATGAAATTTGAATTGATTTGATAATTAACCCTATAGATTCTATGATTTTCTAAGAATTTTACGCAAGTATTCAGCACTCCAATCTTGGTATTTTATTCACGGATTCCATAAAAATTAACATCTTTCATGAATCTTTTTTGTTTTACATTTCAGATGACAAGAATAAATTCTTTGTTGTTTTAATAATATTAACAAAATTTGTTAATTTAAATGATACGTTTTGCAATTATTATAATTATTACAGTTTGATTAAAGCTGAGTAAGATTTGTATCATTTATAAATTTAAAATGTAGATACTATTTAAAATTTTTCAATAATATAATATTTTTAGGCTTTTAAACAAGAAGTATTTGACGACAAACTGGTTGATTAGGCAGCAAAAAAATATTTATCTTTTAACTTTTTTGATGATCAAGAAACTCAAGAATTCTTTCACTATCTTAATCCGTCCACTGAAGTTCCAATGCGCAACAGAATGACCTCTGTGGTTGTGAGTAGGTTTAAGAAAATGCAAGAATCTTTAGGGATGATTTTACAGAACAACGAGTCGAAAATATCATTCACTTTAGACGGATGGTCTTCAGTCGCTCATCGAGGTTATAATGGATTCACTGGCCATTTCATTGATGACGACTGGAACTTATACTCCATTGTAGTGGATTTTGTTGCTTCTCATGGTCAACATACTGGTAGAGACATTGCTAAATCCTTTTACGATACTGTAGAGAATTTTAAGATAACACCGAAAGTGCTGGGAATAACAGTAGACAACACTAACGCAAACTCAAGATTTATGGTGGAATTGTCTTATTTGATGACCTTTGATTACAAAAATCAACACTTTCAATGTGATCCGCACATTCTCAACATATCGGTGCAAGGAATGTTGAAAGTACTGAAAGCTTCAAAGCTGTTGCGACGTGTCTGTTATCAAAATGTTGTCACCACAAATCGATGTTTCAGCAAGGTAGGACTTGACATTAGATATGATTAATTTAGGGACCCGCATGCAACAACCAATTGTCTTGCTGTGTCAAAATAATACGGCGCTAAGTAAACTGACCATCTCCGATAATGAATGGATCCTTTTACAAGAAATGCACAAATATTTGCGACACTTTAAAGTTCTATCGAAAGCCTTTAGTGGAGAAAAATACCCCACCTTGAAATTGGTCGTTGTTGTATTTAACATGCTTCTTGATAAGCTGGAAAAGTTGATCGGCAGGTTGCAAGGAAAAGATAGAAGTCCGGTAGAAGAAA
>JBAGKK010517637.1:0-13485 GCA_037177015.1 Euceroptres primus
GCAGTCAGTAGAAATAAAGCCTTCGAGCTGTAAACACGTTCTTCTCTCTTTTGTCCTTACTCCCAATACACTACAGTAAGGTTTGTCAAGCGGCTAACGAACGGAAGAAAGTCTAACCTCCGGTACACGTACATCATTCAAAGACACTTTCCTGAATTTAGTTTTAAATTTATTCTTCCAAGTTGTGGCTTGTTTCTTCAGCCGGAATGTTTCATTTCTAAGTTTTTCGTGAAACAATATAAAGAAAATTTGTTTCAATAATTTACAAAAAAAAACTAGATTAGTAGTTTCTTCGTTAAACTGTGGAAATAATGAGAATAAATCAAATTTCTCTTTATACGATTTTTCTATTTGGTAGAAGTTCACAACGTTGAATACAACGGTTTTTGAAATTTAAAATTTAAAAATTTGTTTAAACAATAAATCAATAAATAAGCATAATTAATGCATAATAAAGTGCTTTTATGTGAATAATTAACAATAACTGATACACTCGTCGCAGTTCGCTTCGCGGACATTAAACTCATATTCTCGGTGATAAATATGAATCGCAAAAATCGGGCACTATTCCCGGTTGAAAGATACAACTTTATATTGTTATTAAAAATATAAAAAAAACATTAGGTTTCGCGCAAACCCTATTTCCTCCATAGAAATCTTCGAATGTTAATATACATAATAGCTAATACACGTAGTAGCAATAATTTGAAAGATAATAGATAACCGTTTAAAATGTTTTCTTAGTTACTTAACTTAACTAAGTTATTGATAACAGTTTTTACCGAAATCATTTCAATTTACTAAAAAGTCAGTTTACTAACTGAATTAGATGAAGACAACATTTTTTTGCTTTGGTTTTCGTCACTGTTTCTATTAAGTTTTATAAAAATGTAGTTCATTTGTATTTATTGAAGCCCCTAAAAATTTTGTTTGAGGTTTCAATTAACAATTAGTGTATGTGTTATGTTATTAACAAATATGAAATTGTTTCTAAGTTTTACTTGAAAATGTATCTGATATAGTTCGATCCTACTATATTACTATTGTCTCCTTTGACCTTCATTGATTTCAATATAATATCTATACGGTTTTTCTAAATTTTTGCAAATAAACTGTTACACTTATAATGAAGGAGATGATGCATTTAAGAAGTTTAACAGAAACGCATCTTTTCTATACTCTGTCCTACCCGAGTAAAAATGCTTCGACTTGGGTTCGACTTGATTTGTCTTCAGTTCGACTTCAAGACGACGATGTCTAGCTGCGTCTCAAAAACTGAGACGAGGCATAACACATCGTCTTACCTTTATGGTCACAAGAGATATTACTTGTCTCAAGACAAAAAAACTTGTCTCAAGACGACGAAACTTGTCTCAAGAGGAGCCTTGGCTTGGTTAAAATACCAAAGTTCTTGGGAAGGAAATTTCATTATCTATCGATTTTAACGCACCGAAAAACTTTATTTTATAACATTTTAAGGAAAATTTTATATATTTGTTAACGTGAAAATACGTAGATTGTAAAGTTTTAACTATTAGTTTGCTAATTGCAAAACTGAAAATTTTTTTTCTTCATATTTTAATCCTCTATACCTGGTCACTGTTTTATGATAGCCTTAGCTTCGCCCAAGACCCAGGCGAGGACCCTTTCCACGAACTCTGCAATAAAGCAATGGCTAGGTAAAGAGGATTAAAATTTATATATGAAAATTTTTGCAGTTTTGTAATTAGCAAATTGATGGTTGAAAATTCAGATCCTATGGATTTTCACAATTAAAAGCATCTAAAATTTGTCTTAAAAAATTAAAAATTAAAATAAGTATCAAGTATCTCGTGAACGGTAAGAGATGGCTAAAAACGGTGATCATTTTTCGAATTTCCATCTAAGGGATGTACTGTATAAATCTATAAATAATAAGAAAGAAAATATAAATAGGTGAGGACGTAATAGTTAAGTATAATGTTGATGTGAATAAATAATATAATTAATTTGGGAATTGTAAAAGGGGATTAGTGACGTCTCTAGGCCGCTTAGGGTTTTAGGAAGCCCCGATCCTTCATTGAAACGAAAGGTCTGACTGTCATAAATCACTCTGATACAGCTGTTCCCAATCTCAGTCTATATTTCCAAGCTATAGAAAGTTGTCTCCAAGACATAATTTGAATTCTAGCTCCGTCTCAAAAATGAGACTTTGAAACATGTCTTCAGTTTGACTTGAGCATGTCTTGATTGGGGGTGTTTCAAGTCGAAATCAAGTCAAAGAATTTTTACACGGGTAGAGGTAGCACTTACATTCCCTCATGTAACCCTTCACAATATCCTTTCAGAAAACTGCATTCTTGACGTTCGGAATGCACACTGCACACTGCACACTTGACGTTCGAAATTGGAAATATATTTTCGTACTTTGCTAACAGGATATTATATTATTGCCACCAGAAACATATTGACAAAGTCGTATCGTTACATTTTCTCGGTAAAGTTTAACCCCTGACAGTGAGTCATCAAAGTTACAATGTGTATAATAAGCAACACTTGTAGGGACGTGCTTTTGATACGCTGCTGGATCCGTTTCTGTGTTGGTAATAGGGTCCAAAAGTCTTTCAATATCAGCGTAAACTACAAATGGGACTTTTTATTTATACCTGTAATTTTTTAATTTTAATATTTTATTCTTATCTTGCGGTAGATTTACCCTACATTTATTGAGATTCGCACAATCGATTCTATGATTATTAAAAGATTTCTCAAATTTAAAATGACACAGACTTCTGTCACAAAACCAAGTGCGACAATTATCTTTCGTAATTTGAGATTTCACTAATCAGGACAGATTTTTAATCAATGAAAAATGATACACAGGATTACTGTTATTTTCTTCATCATCGTCAAAGTCAAAATCAGTATTTTCAGTCATAAGCAAATGAATGACTGGTTTGTCGGATTTACGTTGATTTAAATAAAGGGGAACTATTTCCTAGTTTTTACTGCTTTCTTCTCTTTTAATTCTATACACATTTATACTTAAGTTATTTAACTTTTTAAACTTTTAAATACCTTTTAAATTAAATGGAAATTTAATTCCATCATGTTTCAAAACTGTGTGATAATGTGGATAAGAACTAGTTTTATTTCTATTATTTTTAGCAGGATAAAAACCAGCCATAACAGACCATAAAAAATAAAATTAGTCATTATTCTCAACATTTACAATTGCTACTTTATTCGTAACAAATTTTGGTAATCGCATGAAAGTAGATAAACCTACTGAAAAAGGTGCATATTTATTCATATTTACATTCAAACTTATTTCATTTCATTTCAGTTTATTTAAGCTCAACAGTCAGAGACCAATTACAGAGCTACAACGTTGTTATACGCATATAATAGGTTTACAATTTCGTATTTCAGTTTTTAAGTTTGATAAAATAAAGGCATATAATAGTATTGAATCAGGCTTCTGTTTGTGAGACAAATTCCTGTACCGCATTAACTTATAATCTCTTTTAATTTCCAACCAGACTTTGTTGATTTGTTGATTCAAGAATAGGTTCGTTTTTCGTATTAGAAAATTTGACTTCTTCAATTTTCCTTCCCTCTTCTAAAGCATTGAATTTTGCGATAAGAATAACATTGGCTTTTTTCCCTATAGTTTCTAAAGTATTCCTTAATAGTAAAATAATCATATATTTTTATCATCAAGAAAACTATCTAAATCTTTATAGCTCAAATTTTTAATTAAGCCTGTCCTAGTTCGACTTTTAATCTTTTGCGGCATACATTTTTCTGTCAAACTAATTTTACGGATATGTGCACCTTAGGGGGTTTTCGGGGTCACTGATCGCGAATCTGAAGTCAGATTTCCAAAATTAAAAATGACAGATCCAAAATGGCGTACAAATTTTAAAAATGTTCTTGGATTTTCATAAAACTTGTTACTCGGGGGTTTTTGAGGTTGCTGATTACGAATCCGGAGCCCGATTTGCAAAATTCAAAATGGCAGTACCAATATGGCGGACGAGTTTTTTAAAATTTAATGGATTTTCATGGAACTTGGCATCTTGGAGTTTTTGGAGTTTTTAATTTTAAAAGTTAGGTTAAAATAAAAAATTTCGATTTCAATTTGGCTGTGAAAAATGTAATTTAGTATAAAAGTTGCATCTTTGATGATTCACCAGTTTCATTTATTATTTCTTACCCGTAGAATTAGTTTGTTTTCAGAGCGTGAACAGTATTTCGAATTTTAGCAAGTTTTTTTTTTTTTGCATCTAGCATATTATTTGTTTTCAGTGCAGAAACAGCTACTTTGAATTCTCATCAGTTTTCTGTTTTTTATTTGTTGTCCTTGATGTAAATGTACGTTGAATATAAAAATATTGTTTTTGACTCTGACCCTCCTTTCGCTCTTCATTTTTTTCTTCACGGTCCGCCGCAGTGAGTATTTAAAAAGTATTTAAAATATATACAGGGAAAACTGAAAGTTTCGAGAAACAATTGGGAGCAAGAGTTGTAAAAGATCTTACCCGAGAGTTAGTAGGTAACAATCACTACGTATATTTTGATAATTTTTTCACAGGTATGGCTCTAAAGATATCCTTGAAAAAGGATGAAATTTTTACTTGCGGTACTTTATGTCAGAACCGTTTAAGATTGCCGAAAAAACAGTGTTTGTAAACCGTAGACAAAAAGATGGTACCCTAAAACCCGTCAGTTGTCCTGTAATGGCTTCTGATTATAACACGCATATGCATTATGTTGATAAAACTGACCACCTCTTGTCAACATACAAAATTGACCGAAAGTACAAGAAATGGTGGCTCAGAATATTCTTCCATTTCTTAGATGTCACTGTAGTTAATGCTTTCATTTTACATAAACAGAACGGTTTGGAACCATCTTTGACTTTTGAAGAATTTAGATTAAGTTTGGTAGATGAACTAGTTGGTATAAAACTACCCAGTTCAAAAGGCAGAGAACGTCAAGTTACGCAAGTCTCTTCTAACAAACCATAGGTTTCTGTCGAAAAAAGACGCTCTCAGTCAGCTCATTTGCCTGAACAAATTGGTAAATCAAGTAACTGTGGTCATTGTAGCACAAAAACTGACCAAAAAAGAGCGTCATGGATTTGTAAGGTTTGCAAAAAGCTTATTACCAACAAGAAATTGCTTCACTCTTTACCACTCGTAAAGGTGGAACTAGATCCACAAATTATATTTGAAAAAATTCTAAAGGTATTAAAAATAGCTGAAATTTAAAAGATAGAAAAGTAAATAAAAGAAGTAAAATACAAAAAAATTAAACAAAAAAAAAACAAAAAATGCAAAAACAACAAAGAATACAAAAAACCAAAAAAAAAAGAAAAAAGCAACTAGTAGTTTACCACGTCCACGTCGTTAGTTCTGGGTAGTGCTAAGAGTAAGCTGGGATTAGCTGAAAGTCTTTTTTGAGAATCGATGTCTCTGCAGCTAAAATCTGAATCTGATTTGTAATCAGCGACTCTTAAGACCCCTAGATACGAAATATCATAAAAATCCATCCATTTTGTTAAAATTTTTTCGCTATATTGGATTCTCCATTATGAATTTCTGAAAACCGACTTCAGATTTGTAATCAGCGACTATAAAAACACCCGAGTAACAAGTTTTATGAGAATCCAACAATTTTTTCAAAATTTGTCTGCCATATTAGATCCGCCATTTTGAATTTTTGAAATCTGACTTCATATATGTTATCAGAAACCCTAAAAACCCATAGATGCCAAGTTACATGATAATCCATTAATTTTTTTAAAACTCTTCCGCCATATTTAATCCGCCATTTTGAATTTTGAAAATCTGGCTCCGGATTCGTAATCAGCGACCCCAAAAACCTCTGCGTGACAAGTTTTATAAAAATCCAACAACTTTTTAAAAATATGTCCGCCATTTTGGATCCGCCATTTTGAATTTTGTAAATCTGCCTCCGGATTCGTAATCAGCGACCCCAAAAACCCCAGTGTAACAATTTTTATTCTAATTTATTTAATACGTCTTTCAAAAATGAATTCTTTCGTACACAAGAGCGATTTTAGAAATTTGTTTATTTATAACTATTTATAATTTTACGCAATACGTTTGTCATCATTTTTTTTACATTCTACAATGCTTTAAATACGATATCAATAAGACTTTTTTGATATTACTTTATAAGCATTGAATATAGAGGGTTAAAAGCAGTCTCAAGTTCTCCCACCTGATTCAGTCTCGTTTCCTGTCCAATTCTTCATTTATGCCGGTTCCTTTATTTTGCAGCTTCCTCAGCTTCCTGGCTTTTGCCTTGAGCAGTACGATTGTGGTTAAAGTTTTAAACTTTTCTTTAACTCTCAGGTCCTTTCTGCTCTTTAAAATTTTGTTTAGTACTCTCAAGTTTCGAGTACCACTTTGGACCCAGTACAAAATTTCAGAAGTTGTGGCAACTGAGGGGCTGTTCACTATCGAATCAGACGAGCGCCTTGGAGCGCCTTATTTACTGTTAATTTACCTTATTTCTCCTTATTTCGCACTGACTCGTGCGCTAACCAGCACTAACGTCACAAAGATGAACAGTGCGGAGTCGAAAGAGTAAGGAAGACATACTCTGTGCGATTCGAGAGTGAATAGCCCCTCGGTGGCACCTTCTTCTGACAGTTCATAAACATCATCAAATAAATTGATGAGTTCTTTGCACCGGTTGAAATTCGGTTTTCTTAAGAAAACAACTGTAAAAAAAGTATAATATGAAATTAATGAATTACACAAATAAAATTCCAATATAAGTCACTAGACGCCTCACTTTAAATAAACCAGACAGATCACCAACCTACCTCAATAATTTTAATTGTTTTTGGCTTTGTTACGGCTATTAATACAAATTTTATTTCATCCGAGGAGAGTCAGTTTATGCAGGTATCTGCTATATCGACCTCTTGATGAAAATTCTTTTTATAAACTAATTTTAAAACGCGAAAAGCAAGTTCACAAAAATATCACTGCAAGCCAGATTTGAACCGACACCTCCTCTTCTCATGAGAGGTGTGTTTTTGGAAATTTTTCATGGAAATTTTTGAAACTTGTACTTGGTCAACCAGGCGAATGGATGACCTCCTTCAATGTTATTGAAGGAATGCTATTTTTGGCCAGTTCTCAAATTTGATTTATTTTTGCCGTTTTTTAGTATATTATATAAATCTTAATTGTTTTTGGCTTTTTACGGCTATTAATCCAAATTTTAATTCATCAGAGGAGAGTCAGTTTGTGCAGATATCTGCTATATCAACCTCTTGATAAAAATTCTTTTTATAAACTAATTTTAAAACGCGAAAAACAAGTTCACAAAAATATCACTACGAGCCGGATTTGAACCAACACCTCCTCTTCTCATGAGAGGTGCTTTAACCAATTCAACTATCGTAGCACGCAAGTGAAAATTTTTGGAACTTGTACTTGGTCAACCAGGCGAATGGATGACCTCCTTCGATGTTATTGAAGGAATGCTATTTTTGGCCATTTCTCAAATTTGATTTATTTTTTCCGTTTGTTAGTATATTACATAAATTTTAATTTTTTTGGAGAAATTTGGGAACTAGCCAAAAATAGCATTCCTTCAATAACATCAAAGGAGGTCATCCATTCGCCTGGTTGACCAAGTACAAGTTTCAAAAATTTTCACTTTAGCTGAATTGGTTAAAGCACCTCTCATGAGAAGAGGAGGTGTCGGTTCAAATCCGGCTTGCAGTGATATTTTTGTGAACTTGTTTTTCGCGTTTTAAAATTAGCTCATAAAAAGAATTTTCATCAAGAGGTCCATATAGCAAATATCTGCATAAGCTGACTCTCCTCTGATAAAATAAAATTTGTAATAATAGCCGTAACGAACCCAAAACAATTAAAATTTATGTAATATACTAAAAATCGGCAAAAATAAATCTACTTCAATAATCTTCAAGCTGCTTATCTGCTTCGTGACACACGGCACCGAAGGACAGTTACATAATTAGATTAGTGTCAGCAACTAACACCAGAAATGATCACTATAAATAAAATTCGGAGAATTCATAAATTGTTTTGTTAGTTAAACTGTTTATATGTATGTGAACAAATTCTTTATGAGCACAAGATTAAATATTCTGTAATGTGCAAAACTTTCAAAGAACTTGTTCACTTTGGATGCTTGATGACTAATGGAATTTCACCTTGAAGTATTTTATGCTAAATTCGTTAACTGTAGTATGACATTGTCTCGAGAACTTTACAAAAGATATCTCAAGGGTGACCTCGAAATTGTTTATGCAAAATATTATCTACCATTATAATGGAATTTCACCTTGTTTACGCCAAATTAACCTTGAAGAAATTCTGGCGATGATGTCACACCTTCAAGAACATTCTAGCACGGACATGAACTATCGAAGCTTCTCGAGTGTCGATAACTTGTCGGTAATAGAATCTATAAACAGAACTCTCCCTGCCCCTCTACTGGGGTGTGCAAAATCAAACAAAACCCTAACGCGTTATATTGGGGGTCGGGTTGTCTGATTGAACCGATAACCCAACACAACCCGATAACTCGACAATCCGACCCCACCCGAAAGTTCAATTAAAAAATTTGCCAGGCCCTTTTCGGGGGCGCGGGTAGTTTTACTTCGCGCTCCGATCCAAAATACTCGTCGCGCTGTGCGCTCCGCTATAGTTAGACCTCGCGCTGCGCGCGAGGTCCTTATAGCTTGCGAAGGTCGCTTTGCTCGCTGATTTGATCGCGCTTTCGAGCTCACAGAATATTGGTCGTTCTTTCCGCAAAGTCAAGTTTATTCCTCATGATTAACTTTTACTGCCGCAAGTAAATTTTGTAGTTTTATCACTATGAACTTAACAGTGTGTCATATACATCGAATTACCGACCGTTTTTTATTTATGTTTGACAGGTTTATTGTGAAAGAAATACAAATATTACGCTAAAATTATGTTAAATAATAAATAATATATTGAGGCATCAAAGTCTGTTGTGTTTCATATTTTTATTTTATAAGAAATATTATTTTTGAAATGTTTTTAAAAATGAAAACTGAAATGCACCGGACATTGATGCTTTAATATATTCTTTATTATTTTCTGAAATTTCAGCATGATACTTGAATTTGTCTCTTATTAAAATAAGTTTCAGCGCGCCTAGGGCTCGCGATTATATTTGCGACTCAGTAACATTTTATTGATTCGCTAGAAATTAAATCATGTTCAATTTTCTCAAAGCGCTCAGGACTTTTAAAGAGATTGTTAACCTTTTTTTTTGATTTCAAGTTCAAAGGAAAATTAACTTACTTAAGGCTCTATCGACCTTAAGGAACACATTCTCATCACGATTCTCGCGCTTCTCAAATTGTCTATTCAATTACGTAATCATTTTTTTCCAAAAATCTCAAAAAAGCAACAAAATTTTGCAGACATTTTCCAGACGAGAATTTGCTCAGGTACACACTCGTGCAGAAATTATTTCATCTAGCCCTTTGACGTAAAAAGCTAAACCAGACACAGACCCAGTCAGATAGATTAAAAATCTGGAAGATAGAGCTGCATTATTCCATTCCTTAGATCAAGCCCAGCCCGAATTATCCTAATTTCGTTAAACCAAAAATTGTCACTAAAAATAATCGAAAAATAAGAATTGTAAAGGATTTTAGAAAATGTTAAGAGATTTATAAGAATTTGATCAGATTTCACCGGATTTTTTAGCGATTTCTAAGAATTAATTTTTAGAATGTTACAACTGTAATAGGTTTTAAAGAATTTTGAAAGATTTCCATGCACTTTGAAAGATTTGAAATGTCTTTTATATGTATTTCAAAAGATGAAGGATGTCAATACAATTTGTAGATAAATGTCAGAGATGCCAATCTTTAAAATACCGCAGTCCCGAAAAAATTTACAATTGAATTTCTAACTATTGTTATCACTTTCGAAAATCTTCTGGAGACTACCCTGCTGTCCTTAGATTTTCAAATTTGACCAAGGGGTGATTTCATACAAAACTTGAAGATAAGCTCTGACTTTGGCGATTTTACAAATACCAGTAGAGCTATTGATTTTTGACTTTTATCTACAAATTGTATTTAGAACAACCACTGAAAATAATTCAAAGACTCGTCAATGAAAGGGATGGTTCTGAAGGATGTCTGGAAGCGATATCAATATTCAGAGTTATAAATTTGCAGGGCCTTTGACATTCAGAGTTATCAATATAAATATTTAGGGTTTTTGCCATTAGTACAAGTTTAAGATAGTTAAACTAAGCAGATAGGGGTGAGTTTTTGGGGTGGACAACTATTTTGAGATATTCTTCGGTGACTCGTGACACCTTGCTGAAGAATCTTATTATTCGTTTAGGTCCTTAGAAAGTTCCTGGGATTTTTGGTGAACGTCAAAGTGCAGTATGGTTACTTTATCTGTTAAGGGTGGTTTCATAGCGGGTGTATTCTAGAGATGCTTGTTATACTCGTGGGATCTTTCTGAAGACAACTATTATTCACTTTAGTAAGTGAGAATTTTCCACGGTGTTTGCCATTCGTAAAAATAAAGGAGGGTTGAACTAATCAGCTAAAGGTTGCTTTTTGATCGTTTTTAATGAATTTGCACCCTGTCAAGTGTACATGGTGTACTTCTACAAGATGTTATGACTTGAATTTTCGTGATTTGACAATTTGAGGAATGTCTGACATGTCAATTATATTTGCAGATAAAATGGTTGTTTTCGAATTTTGACTTTTAATGGGGTGAAATGATTTTCAGAATGTATATCTTGATATTATTTTTAATTGAATTTTATTATAGTTCAATCAATAGTTACTTATGCACTTGCGAAATTTGTATTTTGCAATATTTAGCATTTTCATGGACTTGGTAGCTTTGCGCAATATATTTATGTGTTGAATAAAATATGAGTGAAAATTTTTTTCGCCTATCACTTATCAATTCATCGAATAGAAATATCTCTCTTTTGAATGTAGCGCCGAATTTACGTTACGTTGGCTGCCGTCACTTCGCTCTTCCTTATCAGCTCACCATAGGACGCGAAACATCATTCAGAGGTTTGTTTACGAGTGACAGGTCTTGCTTGCGAGTATAAAATGCGGTTTATCGCGTTTGTCATTATTTTTCGCGACCGATTTCGCTCAAATTTTAAGGGTTCCATTTTTTCAAGTCCATTGAAATTTTAGGGGGCGGCATGACTTTGTATTGAATGTCAACCACCCATGTTGAGGGAGGACCTTAAGGAGAAATTGGACACACAGCCGGTAAGAAAGTTATTTAAAGCGACTTTTTCTATAGGTTTTTAATTTTAAATAGGTTTATCAAATTTTTTTAGTCGAAATGTGGAAATTTTTTTACATTCAGAATCTTTAGATAAATTTTAGTTATTTTTTCACCGAATTCTCTGCAAATTTTGAATGAAAGAAATGTGTAATTTTTATCTGATTAAAATAAAACAAACAAATTTGATTTAAAAAACTTTTTAAAATAAAAAATTTGAGAAAATAGGCGTTTTGAAAAACTTTTTTCCGATTGTCTGTCCAATTTCTCCTTAAAAAAAATAAACAATCAACTAATGTTACAGAGTAGTACCGGCAATTTATTAAAGTTCTTTACAAAGCATATTTGTTAGCAGTCTACCTGATGTTTAGTTCCTATTCACTGAGTGTCATCGGCCAGTCAGCAGGGCTGAATTAAAGGCAAAATTTGACATTAAATCTAATATTTTTAAAACTTTGCAGTTACATAAAACGTACTTCTTTTATGAACAATGTGGATTTGCAACCCCGTCAGAGGTCGGGAACGTGTATATTTTTTAAAAATGACATTTTATTGAATAGGCTTTCGAAAAAAATTTAATATTTCTGCAAATAGTTTAGTCCATAGAATTTAGTCCTCCAATACGAAATTTAAATTTCCAACCAATTTGAAAGTCCGGAACATGTTTATTTATGGATTAATTGAAGTTTTCTTAATAACTTTTAGGAAAAAATTATAATAAAGTTGCAAACTTGCATAATGATGTAAATTATTATTTAGAACTAAACACACGATTTGCAACCTCATTGTTTATACGCTACATGCAGTTCTTTATATTTTTTAATTCTCGATTTTTTTTTTAAGTATGGCTCAGTGAGAAAAAATGTAATAATTTTTCAAAGTGGTTGCAATTGTTTAATTTAATGCTACGTATGTAGCATTAAGTATTGAGCACACGTATATAGCACACGTATTGATTTTGCAACTCAATACGTGATCGGGAACTTGTTGAAATTTCAAATATTAACATTTTTAGTCATTTAATTTTTTTTTATTTAAAAAAAAATGTAATAAAGTAGCAAATGGGGGTATCATTGAAAAATCGCAAATTAAGATGCAGTTAAAAATTGCAACCCATTTGAAGGTTAGAATCGTATGAAAATGCCTAATTTGTTGTATTTTTAGTAGTTTTGACTTTTATATTCATTCAAAAAATATAGTTTTGTAAATTTGAGTCAGCAGCAATGATATTCGACTTTTTAATTTATAAATTAAAAATTTCATACCTCTAAAAGAAAGTTTTTTGCATGGTGGTTTTTGGCCAGTAGGGAGAAAATATCTTGAAATATCCCCCCTAACCTTTTCTTTGTTTTCAAGCATGCTTTTTATAAATTATACGGATAACAATTTTCCTCTAAATAAAATAACAAACCAACAGTTTCTAGTTGAGAATATTTTTTTATATATTCTCTTTTAAAGTTTAAAATACAAATTAATCGTTTTTTTTCTAAATCTCGTTCCCTTGCGGTCAGTGAATGAACTAATGAAATGCATGCCGCCATTTTGCAGAGTGTTGCAAAGATATTGGTAAGAAGCTTATGAAGAAGTCATGATGGAATCTGATGCTAATTGTTTTATTTGTCACTCAAATTTGTCAATTGGTGATACGGATCAAGTAAGAGAAAGGGGGATTAAAACCCTGATTAGTGCGAGTGAAAAGAGAAGTGACAGAAAGTCGCAGTTTCTGAAAGAATTGCAGAACGTTGTTGTCCATAGCAAATTCAGAAAGTTATACACAAATTCTAAAAGCATCAATTGTGCAATAAAAAATCCAAAACTGATACCTCCGCCCTCGAATGTGGCCTGTGTGTTACACAGTTTGCAATAACGAAAATGTAAAGAAAGGAGTTTTGAAGGCTATCGAAAATTACAGGGATGATTAGAGTGATCGGGTATGTATTATTTCATTTCTATTTGTATCTATTTCATTTCTTCATTAAAAAAAAAAAACTGAGTACAATTTCTACTATTTGCATTAGGGTACGGTTCCAAAGAAGGTTGATTGAGGTTATGTTGAACGTCAAAATGTAAACAAATACCGAAGCATAACCTATAACAGCTTTTATTAGGCCACCTTACTTTACATCTACTTGAAAAATTAAACTTGTGTATATTATTCTTCTAGGTG
>JBAGKK010517648.1:0-32569 GCA_037177015.1 Euceroptres primus
CCCCCCCCCCCCCCCCCCCCCCCTCCCCCCCACGATCAGGTAATAAAGCTGAAGAGAGACCCCACCACATGGGCCGAAACGTTGTCCAATCTAACAATCTGACAAGCCAGTGTAATAAAACCCTCTTTCTTATTATATATGTATATATTTTTTTGACTTAATGAATTAAGATTAAATAATTTATTTATTTTCGTTAATTAATTAATTAGTTATTTATTTTTTAAATTTTATTTAATAATTTCGTTTTTTAATTATTTTGAATTTTCCCGCCATAATATTTGAAAGTTTCATGAAACTTTAAATTTTCACAATGTTTCAAAAGTTTCATGAAAGATTTAATTTTTTGAAAGTTTCCTGAAAGTACAATCCTACTCAGCACTTCAGCAGCACTCAGCTAACGGATTTGACCTTTAGTTGTCAAAATATTGCAAATATTGGGAATGACTGAGAAATAATTGTGAATGTAAACGCAATTCAATGAGACGGATGAGCAAAAAACAATTTGTATATTATTTTCTTTATGTTTTAAATGGATCCAAAGGTGATCAAGTGTCGTTCTCTTCCTCCTCTTGTCGAAGGTAAAATACACGGATACTTGAATCTTGTTATCGGCAATGTCATTTGGGCCAGAAATAATCCTGAGGATGTGAGTGTAATCGCTACCTGGTGGGGCGAACAAAACAGAGCTCAATTCAGGTAAATTTCGCCCATTTTTTCCTAAAATTTAGCCCAGTTGTAGCATCGAGGTTAACTGCTATATGTCAGTCGATTTGTTAATTATTTTTCTTGAATGGCGTCAGAAAAACTTGTTTGTAGATCTTTCATGTTGATTTAATTTCTCTACAGTGGATTTTATTTTATATATTTACATACTTTGTACATGAATATTCACAATACTGCTTATTTTTGATCGTATGTTTATTTATATAATAAAAATTCCTGTTTGGACAAAAAGTCAAATTGTTACAAATTTTATAAAAACATTTTGTTTTGTTTTAAAATAAAGAATTTACTTCTAATGCTTTATTCGGAACAATGCAAGAATTCGGAGCACGGTTCCGAATTCTTGAAATTGCTGGATTCAACACTGACTCATCTGAATTTAAATTGCGTTGTTTTTAGAAAATCCCGCGAGAGTAGGTCATTTTGAGAATTGAAGCATCCGCCAAAAGAACCGTGTTCTATGAATCACTATTTTGATCACAGGAATCTATGTTCATATGCAATGCAGCGCTATAAGCACTGAGCAAATGAGAAACAAAAAACTTAATAGCATAAACATGTAGATTCGTGTGATTAAAATATTGGTTCATAGAACGTTCTTTTTGCGGATGCTTAAATTGTTCTAAAATGCTTGTATTGTTTTCAATAATATTTTTGTAATTTATTTTATTTCCTGTAATTCATTGTTTTGCATTTTGAAAAGACGGTTACAAAGTATATTCTTTCCTTAGGCCGTCGGACATGACAAGAGACTCACAAAAATTGGGGAATACAGAGGAAACGTATGCGATAAAAACGAATTTTCAGCTCTTTGAAGATTATATAAAAAACTGTGAATCCCTCAAACTTGAAATCAAAGCTAAGAAAACAAACAAAGTCACAGGAACAGCTCGCGTAACTGACCTCCTAGACATTTTCAAGACAAAACCTTTTGCTCGCTATTTTCCGATAGTAGATAAAACTGGAAATAAAATAGGTAGCATACATGTTTCAATAAAACTGACAGACATGACCAGCACGAAAGCCTATGATGATGATGACGAAGATGGTGATGGTGATGATGAGAGAATTTTCAATAAACAAAGTGAAAAAAACCTCCTAAATTACAAAGACGATTATTTGTTTCCGATAAAAAATACGAAACGTGACGAGAAAATTTACAGATCAATTTTTAAGGATAAGAGAATAGAAATCGTAGAGCCAATTGAGAAATTTAACTTTGAAATTCCAGAGAGACTTGTGGATCATCAAGCTAATGCAAAAACAAAGAAATTAAAAAGCAGTTTATTAAAGGAAGCTTTAATGAACGAGTCTTTTGTATACAATGCTAAAAAATTTTTATATGAAAACTACCATCCTGATGTTTGTCCAGAGAGGGAAGCAAAATTGTATGAATATTTTCTGGGGAAGGAAATGAACTATATTGACGAGTGTGCAGCTTTAGAAACTTTAAGGTCGACTTCTCCCACTCCAAGTTTGATAGAGTTTGCTACAGAGTCGATTCATTGTTGCCAGCATGATAATGCACCAGCTTCTGAGAGAAATAAAACTACTTTCTTGAAAGATGATTTAAAAGAAGAAATTGAAGAGATGAAAGTTTACAATGAGAATCCGGAAACCGAGCTTAAAACTAGAGGTTGGTGAATTTATAAATCAAGATTAAACAACTTTTTCTTCAACTGCAAATTATAAATACTTTTTAAAATATCGTTAATAAAGAAAAACTAAAAAAATCAATATTCCTTTATGTTTAGTTACATCACCACTTGATTACGTGGACAGTCTACAAATCGTTGTGAGAGTATTAATTTTGACTCCAGCTGGTTACAGAAGGGTTAAATCATCTTGCCTTTCTCGTGAGTAAATGATGTTTAAATCAATTTAAGCCCCAAAAAATTGGATTAATTTAATAGTTTTTTCTTTATTAATATAGGAGAAGGTGGTGCTCCAACTTTTGTTACTTATTTTGTGCAATACGATTTTATAACCAGGAACCCGAACCAATTAAAGGGAAAAACGTGTATAAACGAGAAAAAGCCAGTGAAAATAACTATGCGAAAGCAAATAGTTGATCAAGGTATTTGGATTAAAATTTTTTTAAGATTTTTATTTTGTTTGTTCTTTTAAAAAAGTTTTTCGTTCTGGATTTGAGAGTTTCGGCTGAAATCGATATTAATCTGTTATTACAGAGATTTATTTTAATCACCAAGGTGTATACAATATCTCAAAATCCTACACCTACATGGACAGTCCTCTAAAATTCAAAGTCTTTCACAGACACTTGAATCAGAGATCACCGACTTGTTTGGGAATTGGTACTTTGTATGTGAACAATGTCGCTGCAACAAAAAACTTAAGCCAGACTCAAAGAGTTGCTATTATTAATAAGGGAATTAAAGTAGGCGAATTGGAAGTTCTAGTCGAATTGGGTTGCGATTGTATTCATTTTGGCAAAGAATTTGTCGGTGAGTTTTTCTTTTTATTAATTTTTATAGTTGGCTTGATATTTCCTTGAACGTTTCTTAAATATTTTTTTATCAAATTTAGTGAAAATTGTTCCTTGAACGTTTCTTAAATATTTTTTTATCAAATTTAGTGAAAATTGTTTATCAACTATGTGATTATTACATCTGCTATTTTATAAATCAGATGCTGTAATGTCTACGAAAGAAAATATTCCCGTGATTGAGACTTTGTCTTCTCTCAATACAAGAGTCGCGAAATACAAGACTGTGACTGGAACGCAATCAAATTCAAACAGTGGAGTTTCTTCCGTCTCCTCTAGGCGAATTGATTGCATTAGTAATAGAAGCAACACTGGCACAAATGATGGGAGAACATTGTCTGGTCGGAGAAAACAAAACGGAGAAGAGAGAAACGTAGAAATCATGATTCCAGATAATAAAAGCGAGGAAAAGGTAATTTGGAGGTTATTGAAGACCTTTAATTATTTAGATTTAGACCTTTTAGAATTTAAAATTGAGACTTTTTTCATTTCCTTTTAAATTCACAGACTTAGAAATTTTGATTTATATTTAAATTCTTGACACACTTGATTTTCTCTACAGTTCACTCTTGATTATCCCGATTCTTTATTTTGTAGGTTCTTCTACACGGGCTGATTTACATTGCCAAAGGCAGGGACTTGTCTGAATCAAACACTTTCCTGATTTGTCGAGCCTTTTGGCGAGAAGATAGAGCTTCGAGTCGAATTTGCACCAACACGAAAAATCCTTTGTATGATTTTCATCAAGTAAGTCTGTGTTAAATATGTAATACTGTTTCTAGTACTTGAAATTTACTTTCGTCTTTTATATTACTTTATATTACTCTTTTTTTTTAACTCATGTGCCCTTTCTATTTTCCCATTAACTCTAGTAGTGTTTTACAACTATTTATACCTACATTTTGACAATATTCTAGATGTATTCTATTGTATTCTATTCTAGATGTATTCTTCTATTTTTTTTATAGCCCTAATGATTCCTTTTACAACATTCAAAAAATGATTTAAACACCACTTCTTGTTTAATTTACAGCTCGTACCCTTGATTCACGGTCCCGATTTACTTGAGAGAACAAGAGATAACTTTATCGTCACAGAGATTTACAGCAAGAATTCTAGTGAAGGAGATGATCTCTTGGGTATCGCAAAATTTCCCGTGCATCAACTATACGTTGCCTATCGAGATCCTCACGTTCTGCCGCATCTATTACTATCAAAAGTAGGTTCAGCAAGTGAAATTTTCTTTGAATAGCTTCCATGATCCAAACTCTTGATTATTTAACTAACCAAATTTTTAAAAATTTAATAATCTTCTCTTTCGAAATAATTGTAATTAGTATTTAATTTTATTTCTTATAATAAGCAACTCTTTCGTTGTATATTTTTATTTTTTTAAAATATTTATTTTATACTTTCATTATTATTCATTGGTAATGTAATGCTTAATTAATATCTTTAATTAAGTTTAAATTAAATCTGTAGTTAATTATTATCTTTTGATATTTTTTTTCCAGTATCCAGTAATCAGCGTAGACGGCTGGGTTCCGATTAAAGATCCCGTATCAGGTGAATCCCGAGGTCAGTTACTGGGACTCGTAGCTCTTGGTACCGCCGATCAAATCGCTCTCTTGGAAATGACTAGAGGTATTCGAGATTCTGTCGTTACATCTCGCGTATCTCTTGGATCTACTAAAAGTTTCCAGCAGCAAGACCAACAAGGTATTCCTTACTTGGCCCTTCAAAATTCACCTGCGAATCAAGGTACTAGCTCCAAAGGCAATAAACAGGCAACACAAAGCGTTTCTTCCAGAAACGAAGAATGCCAAACGGAATTTTTTTCTCTTGAAGATTACAAGAATACCGACAATCCTACCATCACGGAAGCAAGTAGTGAGGCTTTGAAAAATCAGAGTAAAGTTTTGCACACAATTGTCGATTGCCTCGCTCAAGCTTTACACGTATCGAGAACAAATATGAATCAAGCCTCGCAAACCGAAAGAGGAGTCAGTGGTGGTGATGATGATGAATTGAGAAAACGAAAAACTGAAATTGAACATTTGTGCTTGGATCCATTGTCGAATAGCTTGTCTGATGATGGTAGTAATGGTGCAAGTCCTAGGAACAATTTTACTATTCCTACAGAGATGTACAGAAGCGTTGGAGTTGGCGCTGAATTCGATGATCTTTCTTCTGATCAGGGTCAAAGTAATGATTTCAGTGGAGCTGTGGTCGAATCTTCCGAAACTCTGAATCCCTTGATTAGCAAACAAATTGAATCTGATTGTTTGGCCTATGATGATTTGACTTTTCGAGCAGTGGTGGAAATTGAATGTGCTCTGCATTTACCAAAGGTGGAGAAAATTAACGCAGCTGTGGAACCAAGTACTTTTGTTACTTTCCAAGGAGCGCCGAGTGGAAGTGAAGGAGGAGGGCAGCCTAATGCTTATATTATTACGAATGTTTGCCCTCGGACCTGCAATCCTAGATGGGAGTGGAGATGCGATACAAGTCTGCCTGTGGATCTGTTGACTACTGTTGAGTTTTTTTATTTAGAACTAGCATAAAAGTTTGTTCTGGATTAAACTGAACCTAGATTTATTTATTGCAGGATGAGAAGAAATTAATACTGAAAGTTTGGCGATTACTGGAGCCAGATTCGTGTACTAAAGTTGATTTAGAGAAAGATGTAGTCATTGGATTTGCTGCGATTGATCTTTCAGTTTTAACCGCTGGATTTCCACTCGTCTCTGGATGGTTTCATATTATAGATTTCACCGGAAAATGCAACGGCCAAATTAAAGTAAATTATATTTGATCCCAATTCATAAATCAAGTTGTGGAAAAAGTGTTTCAATTTTTTCCTGGCAATATATATATTTTTCTTTTATTTGACACTTTTCTATAATAATACAAATTTTCAATTTTAGTTTATATCGAAATTAATATATTCAATATTTTCAGGTCAGCATAACTCCTTTGGAAAGTACGACGGGTTTCGGAAAATCCATCTCCTTCGCCAGTGTAACAACAACAAAGCTCATGACCGAGCCTTGCCAGTCTAATCAATCTAATCAGTCCAATCAATCTTCACCTCTTCCGAAAACCATGCGTTTTCATAATACGGATTGCAACAATGACACGTTTTCAGTACCTACGAATTCTGATGATTTCATCAACTACCACCAGTCTTTCGAGGAACCCATGTCCGATATTGTCCTTGGATTTGGTAACGCATCTCTCTCAATTCTCTCTCAATCACTGAAGTAAGTCTATTTGTATTTTACTAAGTAAAAAACTCTTGGGGAAAAATTGACAAAGAAATATTATTAATAATTTTACCACGCTGTTTTATTTACAGGCAAAAATTAACAGAGCTGGACGAAATTACAAAAAGGCTCCAATCTCGTCTACATGATGTGACGGAAAACGCTTTCAAAGACGATTTTGATAACGATTTCGAGACAAACGACCCACCCGCCGAACCCGAGTGCATCTCTGTTTTAAAAGCAAAAAGAGATTCTCCCGAAACTGTCCACAAAGCTATAAACCAGAGAGATACTTTGCCTCCTCCCCCGAATACAAATCATCATTTCTCGGAAATAAACTCGTCGACACCTCCTCATCAGGACCAAAATCCCTCTTCTTCCAACGAGTTTCAAAACCTTTGCTCCATCTCGAGCGCGACTAATGCACAAACAATGGACACTTACTACTCTGACCATTCAACCAGTTTAAATAATATTCAATCTGCACAGTATTTTTTAAACGATCGCTCCAACACTCCTAGTAGCGTCAATTCCTCCGATCGACAAGACAAACTTCCCATAAAAGGAACGAAAATGCACGTGAATCATCTACTGGACAAACTAGACTCGCAACTAAACACACCACCTTCTGCTCCGCTTGGAATGCTTCCGATGAAGATTAACATTATGGAATTGCTGAGCAATTTGCAGCCTAATAACAACAATAATTATTTTTCCAGCGACAAAAGTAGTACCGGACGAGATCTGTTTTACAAGGTTACTACTCTAGATCAAAGCAACGCCACAACTCTGAGCTCAGGAGAGAGAAGCAATTGTCGCAAAGAAAATTCAATGTCTACGTCAGCGCAGAGTATCACTGACAATTTCAGGTCAGAGTCAGTCGTCGTGAGCAGCACTTTCCCGAATAGAAATAAAATATCAAATGTAATTAGGGAAGAGTTGGTGGCACAGGAGGAGGGAAATGATTCTGTCGAATTTGATGAACTCTCGAGTCATTTGATGGCTTCTAATGTTCGACATGTGGATGTGGACAGCGTTTTTAATCCTCTCTTGTATCAACATTTACTTCCAGATGTGCAACTCTGTCCAAATTCTTTTAGTTGCTCAGTTTCCCAAGATGTGCAGAATAGAAACACAACTCCTGAGGGAGAGACAGTTGAGCAGCTGGACAATAGATACACTGAAACCTTCAATGCGACAATCAATAGCGGATTAAGTAGGCTAAAAAACCTGATTGAGAAAAATGCCTTGGCAAACAGCGACAATAACAGCTCTGAGGATTTCCGTTTGATGCCGGCTGCTGGCGTTTCTGAAGATGTAGATGGAAATATTGATGTTACTGTGATTCACAGACCTCATGGTATTGGTGACCTCATGGCGTCTAATAGTTTGGAATCAGTCGGCAGTTTTGATTCGATAGACAAAGTGACGGAGAGAAGACAATCAGAGACGGATGATGAGAATACTGTGACTAGTTTGGAATCATCGGCTTCTACGATTTCAAGGCAAGCGCCTGATGGTGGAAATCCGGTTGAAGAAGCAGACAAAAGAAAGAGAAATTCTCAGACTTTGGAGGCTGAGAGTTGAAGATGTATTTGCAAAATTGTGTATTTATTTAAATCTAGTAAATAGTTTTAGGGGAGTGAAATCGCAAAAGATGGAAATGAAGGGGCTTTTAACTCTGCGAATCCCATGTCTACTTTTTAAAGCTTTTAAATTCGAAAAACTTGATTTGAAAAACTTGCAAAATCAAATTTGAAAGCTGTCGGAAAATTTCGGCTAAATTAACAAACATGGCAACTAAAAAATTGTCCTTCATTTCAATCTTTCACTAAATAAAAATAGGATTTGTTTCTCAGGAGACGAGAAGGTGGTGTCTCGAATTGATCCCAGATTTGAAACGAGATCGAAATGGTATTTTTTCAATATTGCAACTTTTACTATCGCACTTTTTTCACACATCCGATTCGAGAGATGACGTCAATTTTAATCAAAATTAAAAACAATTTGCGGTCGTTTATTAAAGCCTCGAATCTTCTTAAACACACGTTTCTTTCGAAGCTCGTGTCTCTAAAGAATCAAAATCGAGCTCTGATTTTGTAAATGTAAGTCATTAGGTATGAAATGTGTGTGCTACAGTTGTGTGAAATGTACATTTCCGAGTGATTTATGCAGTATAGCAATTCGCCATTAGGCAATTTCGCATTAAAGTTGTTGTGTTGAAGAGTGTATAATGGAAAGGATAATTGTTGAATTTGATTAAAAACTAATTTGTTTGACTTTTTGTCCAAGTGGGTCTAATTTTTAAAAAAGTTGAACAATATTTTGAAGACATAAAATATTGGTTCTCAATTTTTTAATCTTTACAGAATTCAACAATTTTACTCTGCTGCGCGTGATATCGACGTTTTTAAACATTTTAAACGTGCTCTTGTTTTTTATATTTACTGAACACACACAGAAATAGTTCTTATCATTGAATATTTTAGTTGATTCCTTTAACAAAGTGTTGAGTTAAAAAAAAACATTTCTACTAGTTTTAATTGTTCTGCAAGGAAAGAAACAAACTCGTTTCTGTGAATTGTACGAAACAGGAAAAATCTATAATTTCCTCTATGAAAAGTGTTTTTTTTTTTTCAACGACTGATAACCACACGCGTATACGTAATGTAGATTATTCCATTTGTTGTCTACGAGTCTGTATTTTTATACAATATGTCTGTAAATAAATATATCGGATTTAGGTATATATATAAAGTGACTTGTAATGTTGATTGAGTTTTTCTATCGTCTTTATTCTCTTCGAGAGGCACACGAAAAATGTATAGAAACTAACAAATGCGAGGTCCGACCCCACTTTAAAAGTTTTTTTTGGAGTGAGTCAACCCAACTTTCGCGGTTGTCCCTTTGTGCAAATGGATTCCTGCATAATCTCGTAGTCTCTGAAATCAAATTTCTCAATTTAGATTGTTTTTCTTAACGATAAAAGTTTGAAAGATTTTTTACTTGGTTTGAAATATCGTTAATTTCATTTGTTTCTGAAATTTTTGGATTTTCGGATAAAAACTTTTTTTAACTTCAAGAAATTACACTTGTGATACAAATACCTACACGAAATTGATCAATTTTGTTTTTCGTGAATTTTAAGTGCATTTTTCGTTATTTCATCATGCAAGGTCTACGCAGAGGAAAACTTTATTGTTCCAATGCCCAATAATCTTCAAAAGGTTTCTTCGACTACAACATTTTAATTAATAACTGTAAGACGCATTTGAACTCGTCCACCAAAACTTTGATTGAAATATATCTTTTTGTTTTTCCTTGTGAGGACTGTACAATCCAGAGGTATGTTGAAAAAGTTTTAAAAAAATATTAATTTATTCACACTGGGTATAAACTAAAAATATTGAAATTACCAAACAGATTTAAATTTAAATTATTTCTTAAATACAAGAAATAATTCTAGATTTTAAAGAAATTGATATTGAGCAAAAAAATGAAAAATATAAGAAAAGAAAAGATGGGATTTCTCACCTAGGATTATTATTTGTTGAAAAACTTTTCTGCTTCGCAGTGGAGGAAAATGAAGCTTTCGATTCCTTTTTTTAAAGATAAAGCAGAGAAAGTAGTAAAATGAATTTTTTTATACACGTAAAAATTAATTTTTAAAAAAATTTCTTCTACAAGATTCAACTTTTTATTAATTTTTGAAACAAACCTAATTCAAAATTTGCTTTTTCTCATCAAATATTAATTTTTAAATTCAAAGATATTTTTTATCTTCACATAAAAGTAAATATAAAAACGAAATACGAATAACCTTTTAATTCTTCCATTATTATTATTATTATTTCACATTTGCAAACAAAAATATTTATGATTTAATATTTATTATAGTCTGAGCGAAATACGAGCATCGAAAATTTCAGTTTATGTCCTTTTTTGCTCGTATAAAACACGGTAGTGCGCAAAAGTGTAGTGGTAAACTCAATAAATACATGATTTATTTGTTTTTAATAGAATATTTATCCTTCTTAAAGTATATAGTCAAGATATATCAAAAGCTATCCAACTCTAATTTTTTCACAATTTTGGGTTACATACTTTTTTTGTTTTAAACTCCCACTTTATATTAGGTGCGCCAATGTCACCGCATATCCCCTATAATACTTTTCAACACATTTTTCATATTTGTAAAAAATTAAGATAAACAATAATACATTAATTTCTTTTACAAATAAATATCAGAAAATTTAAGTTTCCCGCGAAAATTTCTTATTTTTGAATTCCAGGTTCAACTACTATATATATTCAACAATTTCCCGCTTAATGATTCCAAAAATCGATAATCGAATTTTAAAAGTAAAAATACAGCACAAACTGCCACAATTTTCCTTGTTCCTTTGCTTCTTGCATAATTAATTAAATACATAATATGAATTAAAATTACAACACAACACAGAAACAGCGCCATCTGCTAATCCGGAACTGTAGAGCTCTTTTAATCAAAATTGCAACTAAACTGTGAATAATGTATCTCTTTTTCAAAGAAAAAAAAAAAGGTTTCAAAAACCGATCAAACAACTTTTTTTTTAATAATGCCAACTTTAAAAACACTCGAGAAACTTTAATAAAACGTTGTATAATCAGGTAAAAACCCGAGATGTGTTTGTGGGCGGCAATTGCTATTGGATAGATGGTTGTGTGATTGACTTGGTTTGGCAGGTCGATGTTGTTGCTCTCCTCGTTCGTTCTCGGTTACCGACGACGTGCGACGACGTCTGTGGCCAGCCGTGGTCACTTCGAGTTACTTTGAACGACACGATGTGTTTTGTGGTGCTTTGCACATGGCGGGTCTGTACACTGCTCGATACCCCTCTACGGCACTTTTTTACCGGTAAATACACCCCTTTTGTTACTTACACTTTCCTAGAATGACTAGCAAGTTGCAATCAGCCGCTAAATGAAAAAAATTGAGCCGGCAATCGTAGAAAAACGACGGAATGAGACTAAAAACTAATCTAGGCTATCGCGCGCGAGTAGCCGCTTTGGTGTTTTGCAATTTCCGATTTATCCGATTACTATTCCCCAATGTGTCTCCTATACGTTTACAATCGATTTTTTTTTCGCTACCGCTCTTCATCGCATCAAATTTTTGGAATAGAACGTTTTAAGAATGAGGAATTTTGTATCTTTCGCATTTACGGTGTTGTTGCAACTCAAGGACACGGTGACAAACAAGTCACACAGGTGCCTAATATAGAACGTTCTTTAACACGAAAATAAAACTTTTGTGTTTTTTTTGTTGTCATCAGACGTTGAACTTGTGTGTTGTGTGTGTGACTTAATTTGGAGTGAATTGTTGATTTTATCAAGCTTGGACACATAAATTTAAATTTGGCAATTTTGGAGTAAATAAAGTATTTTTTAAATTCTCATCACTATGAGTGTATTATTTTTAAAATTTTTGTGATTTCTAGAATATTCTTTTCTCAAGGTTTTCTATTTTGTTATGGGTGTTGCATAATTATAGTTTCAAAAAATTTTAGCACTTTGCATTGTGAATTGTGTGTCAAAAGTTGAAGAAAACCATCGTAAGGTGTAAAGACTTATAATTTTTCCATAACCCGATTAAAAAGTGAATATATTAGGTTTTTTTGAGGGAAGTGAAGTTGTTGAAAATTATTTTTTAGCCAGGATTTAAATAGCTTTATTGCTTCAGGTATAAAGAAAGAGCAAAGTGTGAGTGACAATTTGGAAAGTGTTATTCTTGCATTGCGTAATTAAAAGTTGAGACATCATTATAAAGGCAATTTTTTTTTAGTGTAAATATTGTTTACTCTGTGAATAAAAGATTTAAAAATTATCAAATTTCTTTTAAAAAATTGTTTTTTACTTAACGTGTTTAATGCGTGTAAATAAATAAAGTGTTGCTTTCCAATTGCTTTCAAATTTTTTCAAAAAGTCTAATTTTATTTCAGAAAACAAATGTTACTGATTTTTTGTTGTTGTCTTTTTGTTTATTTGAATGCTTGATGAAAGCAAGTTTTTTTGTATGCTATTTTTATTTGTATGCTTGATGAAAGCAAGTTTTTTCCAAGGAATAAGAATTCAATGCCAATGCGGAAATGTCATGTATAATGAAAATCAGTTCAAATCATAACTACGGCTGGAAAACGACTGGAAAGAATTCTTGAATTTTAATTATTCTTTATGCACAACTTGAAAGATTCTTTTTTTTATGTGCAGATAAATTTTTTCAAAGAACTCGCCCGCCATGACGACATCATCGGAAGATGTTCTAATGCAAGTGGGGCAGGTTCGCTTCAAAAAAGGAGATGGTACTTTGTATGTGATGAACGAAAGAATAGCTTTTATGCTCGACAAGAGTGATACAGTATCTATCAGTCACAAATATGCTGACATTAAAAGTAAGGCCTGCAAGAATATTATTTACTTTATTTAAATACCATTAGAAATTTAATTTAATTTGTGATTTTTAGTGCAAAAAATTTCCCCGGAGGGAAAATCAAAGATACAATTGCAAGCAGTTTTACACGATGGATCGTCATCGACCTTTCATTTTGTAAATAAAGGTGGCCAGGATGCACAAATCAAAGATCGCGACAATGTGAAGGAGTTGCTTCAACAACTACTACCCAAGTTCAAGAAGAAGGTTAATAAGGAACTAGAAGAAAAGAATAGGTAAGCACACAGTTTTTTAAAATTATTTTCGAAATGCAAACAAGTTGGACTTGTCTGTCAAGGTGTTGTGTGTGTGTATGTGTCTTTTTCAGATTACTACAAGAAAATCCATCTTTGCTACAATTGTATCGTGACTTGGTAATCACGCAAGTGGTTTCATCTGAGGAATTCTGGGCACAACACGCCGTAGAATACACGCAGGCAAAGAAGGTTCAACAAGAAATTGGTGTAAACAGTGCCTTTCTTGTAAGTTTTACATTATATCAACACACCCACTAAATGTTGTTTATCACAAAGGGCTGTTCACTCTCGAGTTGAGACTCGAGCGATCTAAATACTCCTAGGTTTACTCTATCGCGACTCCAAAATGAGAGAGTCCGCAGGATTTAAAAGAGTTAGCCGAGGTATAAGAGTTGCTAATAGTCCACAGGAGTCGAGCCGAGTTCTACTCGAGTTGATGGGAGTGGGAGCGTGTTTCTGATTCTTGAGACATAACCGACACACAGGTGGCTCACCTGTATGCCACACAAACGCATTTGAAAGCACGGTGTTGTAGCGTTACTATATATCTCGCCAAATCTCAATGTTTTCAAATAAGTCAAATTGTCGAATAAGTGAATTGGATTGTGAACAACGGGTTTAGTTGACCTGTCAGTGCAAAATTTTCGGACAATTCTTTTGCGGCATTTTTCAAACAACTTCTCGGTTATTTCTTTTGGAAATCCATATAAAAAAACATGCAAATCATCGGTGGACCAAACATTCAAAAAGTACGTGAAGCGCATTTTTCAATGTAACATTTTGACTTAATTGGAATATATGTAAAATACGTAAAACGCAGACAGAAATATTCGAAATGGAAATTTTTATTTAACTAAATAATAATGAAACTTATTTATATTATGACTAAGCACGTTTGATCAGAATAATAATTTCAATTTGAAAAATTATTCATGTATGTATTATAATAGTAAAATAATAATAATATATTTTAAAAATCATAATTTCTAATAATAATCGCAAAACATATAATTATAATTACAATAATTATATATTACATTACTCGGCGTTACTACTCCAAAGCGCAAGTCACCGCAAGTCTTTAGAGTCGCATAGAGTATCCGATCACTCGAGTCTCAACTCGAGAGTGAACAGCCCTTTGATTTATCAATATGTAACAAATATTGGATATATTCAAATTTTTTTTTCAGGCTGATATCAAACCTCAGACTGATGGCTGTAACGGACTAAAGTATAATTTAACTACGGATATAATAGAGTGTATATTTAAAACCTACCCAGCAGTCAAAAGAAAGCATCAAGAAAACGTGCCCAACAAAATGCCCGAGTCGGAATTTTGGACAAAGTTTTTTCAGTCGCACTACTTTCACCGGGATCGTATCAACGCAGGGACCAAGGATTTATTTACCGAGTGTGCCAAAATAGACGACCAGGAGATGAAGAAAGACATTCAGACGGGAATCAATGATCCCTTGGTGGATATTACCTCTTTTGAGGATAAAACTTTAGACGAGAATTACGGTAGCGAAGTGGGAAAGGAGGCGAACAAGCCTTCCGGAAACATCGTTCACCAGAGTATGATTAAAAGATTCAATCAGCACAGCATTATGGTTATGAAAGCCAGCACTGCCAGATCTTTGACCACCGCTACCACGACGAACGAACCACAGATGAATGGTTCCGCCTCTTCAGCGAGCAAACATCCTCTTACAAATCAACGTTTAGATGAACCAAAGACTAAGAAGGTTTGTTTTTCTCTTTTCGAGTTTTTCTTCTAAATTTCGTTTAGATTTCATCAAATGTCATTATTGTGTTTTTGATTTTCAGCTTAGGATACAGGAAAAGTTAGTGTACGATGATCTCGATACAAACTGCGATTTGCAGACAAATATTGCAGCACCTCTTAAATTAACGCACATAGATAGGTATTTGCATGGACCAGTGCCAGGAAGCGGAGATTCGGGAATCAATCAAAAAGAAATCCCGCAAATGTTGATTCAACTAAGGATAGAAGTCTCAAAGTGGGGAAATGGTAGCAGTTTACCCAGGCAAGATTCTAAGACTTTAGTCAGTCCAGGAGCTGCAGTTTTAGCTTTGGGAGAACTGACACCTGGAGGAGCTTTGATGAAAGGTTTTAGGGAAGAAAGTCTCGGGCGTAAGTATTAATTTCTTTATTATTGCCAATTTTATAAATTGGAAAATGTGTAGTATGAGACTATATGTGACGTGGAACGAAGAAACCCACCGGATGACCGAAAAAATCGATTTTCAGGTTTTTATTGATTCTGAATAATGAAGATTTCCCCTATCGAATAAAAAATCCCCATTGCTCCACGATCCAAATTGAAATTTCTGGAGCTCAAAGTTGTACAAGGGCTTCTTTGTCTTCCTTCGTCTTCCTTTCACTTTAATCCGCTTTTTTTCGTAAACTCATTTTCGGTCATTCGTTGGGTTTCTTCGTTCCACTTCACATATAACTGTGTAATTTTCTTCTGTTTCACAGAACTAATACCAAAGGACTTGGAGAAGGAACTGCGCAACGTCTACGTGTGTCTTTGTGAACTTCTGAAGCACTTTTGGAGAAGTTTTCCACCAACAACACCACAACTGGAAGAAAAGGCCGTTCGTATGCATGAAGCTTTGCAGAGATTTCATTCTGCCAAACTCAAACCGTTTGAGGTAATTACTAATTTTTTCTGCAGAACTTTTTCTTAAAAACAAAAATGAAAAAGTAAAAAATAATAATACTAGTAATGTATATATAGTAAAAGTAAAATACATTTTACAGGATCGTATGCAGAGGGAGTTTTCAGCAGTTGGTCAACACTTGACAAGTCACCTGAACCAGCTTTTGAATGCAGCATACCGGAAATTCGCTGTCTGGCAACAACGAAAAATGCAGATGAGGTAGCCATTAATCAGCACGTTTTAAATTTAATTAAATGATATAAATAAAAAGGAGAGCAGAGTACGAATGAATGTACGTATAATTAATTTTACAATGTTACCGTAAAAAAGTATGTGGAGGTAGAGAGGCGTTATCATCAAAACCAAAGTGAGATAGGTAATGCGCGCGCGCACCATAAGAAAAATTATTCTTCCTTTGTGCATTAATCACTTATTTATTATTTAAAATACGACACTTTTGATTTTATTCTACCCTGAATTTTTTTCTTTGCAAATAATTTGCACATTTAGTTCCTCTGCAGCTTTCGGGCACTATCGATGAGTGTAGATTGTCGAGAAAAATTGCATTTATTAGAAAATTGTTTGCATTTCTTATATGTAAACAAATTGTTGCGTTAAAAAATAGTTTTAAAAAACTGAAAAATGAATTTGTGAACCTAAGAAGAAACATATTTAGTAAGATTTGATTTTTTTGTTTCGATTTAACTGTGTCTCTGTAAAACGTCAGTAAGAATCCTTGACGCATTTTAGATATTCAATCAAGTGTCTTAGTAGTCTCTCGTCAATATTTGCTTACCCGAATGCAGCTCGAATATGTGATCCACCTCAGAGCATAAAATACAGTAAAACCTCTCGATAGTCCAAACTTGAGGGTATAAATAGGCGGGATTATACTATTGCCAGGTTCATCTATTGACCAATAGGAAAGCAATTTTATGTATTTGTGTTAGTATACACGTTCTTGAGAACAGTGACTCACAAAAATAAACATTTCAAAACTGATGTAAATAAAAGAAGTTGACATTGTATTGAGCAAAATAATTAATAGTAGATCTAAAAAAAGCGCAATATAAAGTAATTTTACGACTGAGGCATGTTAAGTACACTTGAGCCTCGGTTTATTTACCACCGGTATACCAGTTCCAGGAATTTTTGTCATGGGTGAGAGGAGCTCGGAGCTCAGCGGAGTTGCACAAGTACCGTAACAACGAAATGCGCAATAAAGTAAACGTTAAATTAAACTTATAATTAAAAAATATTTTTCACTCGTGACAAAAATCAAACATAGCTCAGACGGCCCTGACTTGTTTACGTTTGAGAGACCCCGGTTTACCCGAAGACCATTCAGGAGATCCTCGAAACCCCTGGTAAACCGAGGCTCATTATAAACGCATCAATTTAAGAACTTGACGAGCAGAATAAAAAATAACCTCGTGAAGAACAATAAATTGTCTATTTGAAATAAATGCTGATTAAAAAAATGTAGCATCCCCGATAAATCCACTGAAGGGTAAGTTTTAAAAAATGACATTTTCCGATAATTTTCCTGATCTGTCAACTGATTGCAAACGCTACGAAAACTTAACCTCAAAATTTTCTTCTTGAGAAGTGCAAAATACGTATTAATATTATTTGAGAATCACTGCATTTAATTACACGAAACTCCACAAGGGGAGTCACATTTTCGACTATTGCGAGTTGGACAATCGGGAGGTTTTACTGTAATTTATATTATTCATGTCCTTGTCTCTGTATAGTAGAGTTTATCAATAATGTCGCCGTATACTTGAGATAAAAAGAATAGGAAAATTACAATATTTAATTTAAATTGCTAGTGAAATATTCGTAATTAAAATTTATACAGCACTGTTGTTGAGAGTAATTAATTGTCACGATTATTGCTATTATTTTCAAAGTGATTAGAAATATATTCTTACACGATTATTTCAATAAACGTTATTATTATGAATATGCTGAATCCTCGATTTCTATTTTGAATTACAAGCCTAATAACTTGATTAATGTTTTACGATGTTGAGAATAATTTGAATTTTAATTGATATTTTTCATTGCAAATTTTTGAAAAAAAATTTTAAAAAAATAAATTTAGATCCGATTTTGTGGCAAACAATTACGAAACGCTGCCAATTAAATTTTAAAAATCCCGCCTTTCTTTTGTCAGCACTGCGATAGATGGCGTTTTTCTATTGTTGACTCGTTTCAAAATGGCGGCCAATAATGGGCGCTCGTGGGCAACATTGTTCTCTCGAATCCTCTTGATAAATGACTGGTGTATGGTCTTTTTTTAACGTGGTGCAAATGCTCTAAAGCACGCACAACATAATCCGCGGCCAGGATCGAGAGAGTTTTACGCGAACCATGTGAACACTATCCAAGCGCTTAGTGCCTATCACCGCACTTTTGAGCCAAGTGTGAAGAGTGTCGAATCGCCAATCTGTAGCCATATTTCCCTGTTGACCGATGAAACGTCGATTTCTGTCGCCAATCATCATCTCAGGACGAGCTTTGACGAATATTCAGCTGTTTGAGGTCAAGGTAAGCTTATCAATTACCTTGCCGTCTTCTTTCATCTTACCTCCCAATTCTCGGCATCTTTGGGTCACCAGGAGTCTCAAACTCGAAAGACGCTCTCGTCTTTCTTGCTCGCGAATCTTCACCGAGTCCGATGCCAAAACTTGGATCCTGGATGCTAGACACCTTTTTCCCAAGTTCCCTTGTTATCCCTTTCCTTGGTTGTGTGTTTTAATTTCTCAAATTGTTGACAAAAGACTCTCTCTCTCTCTTGTCAAATTTGAATTAATGGAACCTGGTTTTGGATCAAGTGCATGTATGGTTAGTTTTGGGGATTATTTTTTCTATTGTGGATTCACATTGTATCACGTTTGAGCATTTTATGTGAAAAATATAGTATGTATTTCCTTTTCATGATTTGAGAGTTTTAAAATATTTACGTGTTGAGTTCAGAAAGACTTGAAGATATTAGTCTGATTAGTACATACGTAAAAGATTTTTGAGCGTATAAAAAAAGGCATGGTTCATAGGAAATTTTTTTGCAAAAATTACATCCTAAAAACTGGATATTCTTTCCAGAAAAAATATCCAGGTTTTAAAAATCTAAATAATAACTAAAAATCTACCAAAAATCTTGTGTAATTAAACACAATTGTGTTTAATTACAGAAGAAGAGGGGGTTGTAGGTTTTTAGAGGAAAATAAAACTGAAAGATGTAATTTAGATTTTATGTTGCAATCTAATTAGAAATTCAGATGGAGTAACCTTGATATATGAACGAGACTTTGGCATTAGTGCGTAGATTTTACTGTCTGTTAAAAATTCGAAAAAGTAATCTAGGGACTACTTTTTGTTGATGGATCAACAAATCAACTCTGTAGTCTTTTTTTTGAATACTTTGTAAATTTTACAAGTCTTGTTAAAATTAGCTTCTTTTTTAATCAATTATTATTTTCAGAAATTATTAAAGATTTTTCCTAAACATGTGCAAATTTCAGTATATAAGCATGTCAACATTTCTTCTTAATATCTGCTAGACCTTATGAATGATAAAAAGTTAAACAAGGTGTTTTATTTTGATGGGTGCGTTTATCTACGTCTTCTTTACGCAAAGAAGCACATTTCCTTTTTTAAGAGTTTTGTCAACTTTCTAAACTCTAATTGGTTGAATAATTGAAAATGTCTTTATGCAATTTTACAAAAAGAAAAACTAATTAATAAAATGAATGGTTAAATAACGAAAAAGTAAAGTTTTGATAAAAAGTTTAAACAAGTATTTATTTAGACTCATCAATTTCTTAACCTTGTTTGTAGATTCTTTCAAATGTTTGATAAGAAAATATGAAACGTTTTATTACAAGAGTCAATGTTTTAAAAGACAGGTGTTTTGTATTACTTACAGTTTTTTCCCCCTTGGGTAGAATTTAATCAATTCTAATGACCATACTTGAGAAAAATACAGCTGTATTTCTATTTTAATCCAAATTTGGCTAACTAGTTTTTTTTTTACTTTTCATATAAATAAAAATGTCAAACAATTAAATTGTCCACTGTTGTTTTATTTTACAGAACAGACTGGATAAACACCAAGTCATCAGAGGATTTCCCAAATCATGTGACGTTTTGTAAATCCTTAAAAGACTTTTAAAATTCTTTATGTAATCAAGTGAGAGCCGAAAAGTTTCAACAAAAGACTGTGTTATGAACAACTCATTTCACACCTTTTCAGCTCAAAAAAGTCTGCAAGACGCAGACCATCCAGACTAGGCACTCGAGTGCCAAAACCAGGTAATGGATCCCGTTGGTCCATGGTACACATCGTATAATCGCCTAGCTTCTGGTAGTGCTGCTGGAACCTTTCAAGCCTCGAGCTCTGGTACAAGTAGCGATTTTGTCACACATCATATAGCATCTGCTGCTACTCAAGCAGTTCCTCCCGTAACAACTTCTCAATTACTTCTGCAAGCGGCCCATACAACCACAACTCTGGCGGGACAGCCATCGCCTTTCAACCCAGGGGGATTTCTTTCCCCACCACCCCCTGTAAGCTACGACGTCTTCTCGCCTCTTTTTCATCACACAAATCCCAAGCAAGCGCACTACGTAACTCTACACAGGCAAGAACTAGCCCAAGCTCAAACTGGAACCAAGCAGAATTCTGCTGCTGCTGATATTGACGTCTCTGCTCTCGGAGATAATTACAGCCCATCGCATCAAGCAAACTTTTTACAACACCAAACAACCGCGACTTGTCCTACTGCCTCTACCTTGGCGTGGACCCATCAGAGCAATTCACAGTTACCAAGCCCTTTTGGCATTTTACCACACGAAAGTGTACCTTCTTCTCCAGGACCTCCTCCTCCTTCTACCAAATCTAGTTCTGCTTACGACAATTCTTCTTTTAATGCTCACTATGCCGGGACTCCTAGGACCATCAACAATATAAACACTCAGATTTCATCGACTATTGCCACTGGTGCGGATTTAAACTACTCTGAAAAGAAAAACACAAGGTCTCCCTCACCAGTTGTTTCCGTTAAATCTGCAGTTGGCAGTGCTCAAAACAGTACCGGGCAAACCTTTTTCCAGCAAACCAGTTACAGTTCTGAATCGCTGGCCAACAATTACTCAACCAACAATAACCAGTCTTCTGCCAAAGTCCAGGCACCTTTGCAACATCAGCAGTCGTGTATAGTCTCGACTCTGAGCAACGCGCCTAGTAAAGAGTACAGAATTCCTCAGCCAACTTTGAGGACAACAGCGCCTACGACAATCTATCTAAATGCCACAGCTAAATCCGCATCTTGTCCAATTCAAGAGAAGCAGCCTCGCAGTTTTGCCTCTCCTCCGAGCAAAACGCCCTCGTCTACTCAACAGGGAATTCAGACAAAGGCGCAGGCAAAGATTTATCCGGAAATCAGCAGTCACAATGCTGAACACAAAAGGACAGAGCAGCATGAAAATAGTCAATCGTCGCCGATTAGTTTCTCAATCATGGATTCAAGGAACTATGCAAACAACCCTGCTACGAATTGTAATAATACAAGCAATAAAATTGCAAGTGGTCAGAGGACTCTGAATAATAACCTCCAGCATAATCAGCAGCAGTTTCATATTTTGAATCAGCAATCAACGCGGTTTGAATCGACAACAACACCTTATAGACATTATTCAACAGGATCTACGAGCGATTCAGAGTATCACCATCCTGGAAGATCGAAATCTGCGACCTCTACTGATAGCGCCTATTCTTCAAACACTTCCACTCAAAATGGACCAGACTGTGGAGTCGTGGTTCCCAGAAGACCGAGTCCTCTCCAAGCGCATTCTCAAGCAAGTCCCTTGGGCCATGTGCCAAGTCCTGCTTATCCAATGTACAACAGTCCAATGGCCACAATCTCCTCTCCTTCGCCTCTCCAGCAAGACAACAATGGAAATAATGGGTGTTCCAGTGGAACTCTCTACAAAACCAGAGTTCAGCAGCAAATGACTCCACCTTCTCCTCTGGATGTCACCGTTCCTAGGCCTTCGTCTCAAGGTCAGGTTGCCTACTCTTCAGTGATTACTCGAGCCTTGGGATCTACGGAAAACAACAAAACGACCTACAACACCGAAAGTAGAACCTACGAACGACAAGAGTTTGCTCAGACCCAGAAGCAGCAGGTTTGCTGGGAAAACGACAATCGTCAGACGAATGCTCCTCGGGATTGCGCAGTCACTACTTACGGGACTAATACTGAGATTAATACTCTGTTGACTCCTCAGCAGCAAGCGCAGAGGGTTGTTTCGGAGAGACAGCAGACATACTTTGATTCACATCAGGTGACGCTGCAAGATTTGAGCAGTTGTAGAGGAGATCCTATGAGTATTGTGAAGAATCTGCAGACTTTGCAGCAAGGTTCTTGTCAGCAGCAGCAGCCAGTTGCTCCATCAGTAGGGAATGAACAATTGAAACAGACAGAGGAGAGGCGAAAGCCTGAATCGCCAACAAAGAAGAAGAAGAGCTTGGAGAAGGGAACTCATGGGTCCTTGAATGAACTAGCTGGTGCAGCGGTGATGACAGAGTATTTGAGCAGAATTCCACCACCTGCTCATCTCAACACTAATCAACAGCAACAGAATGGGTATTTCGATTTCGAGAGGTGGAATCTGCCGCCTCCGCCTTCTAAGATGTTTCCTAGTTCAACAGGAGCGTTTGGTACGCAGACAACCTTACACCATTCGAATAATTTTGTTGGTAATCCTGCACATCAGCATCAGCCGTTGATGGTATCTCATCATCATGCGGCGGCGGCGGCACCTCCTCTTACCTACTTTCCAGCTTTTCACATTTCTCCCAGTCATCATCATGCACACGACTTTCAGTCTTGCGTGGAATCAACGCCAATTGTTGCATTTGGAGATGAAGATGATGATGATGAGTGTCGAAATTCAAGTTTTGATCAACAGGTTCGGGATGATAAGCCGAAAGTGATTGTCCCGGATATTGAAGAGGAATTGGGATTTTTGCAGCAGAATCAGCCAATGGCTGCTAATCGGGCGAATAATGAGGTGAAGATTAAGGGAAAGGACCCAAATTCAGGATTCATGACGAGCTATTTAAAGTTCTTGCAAGGTGAGAGAGATCCTTCACCGGAACCGGCTTTAAGAGGTGGGAGGAAAGCAACCTGGAATAGGTCCAAGCCTTATATTCCACCGGAGCCTAGTAAATCTTTGGATGGTTCGATGAATGGGACAAAGTCTCAGGATAAAAGCAAGGAAATGCCGCAAATTGATTATGCGAATGATCCTAGGTATTTCCCATTGCCAAAAGAGAGGAAGAATAAGAATTTTGATTCAAGTGATGGTGGGTTCAGCAGTGATGATGATTTTCCATTTGGTATTAAGAAGACGGAGAAGAAGATTAATGCTGGTGCTGTGAATGTTGTCGGTACGTCGGATGTTGTGAAAACGGAGCCTAAACCCAGGAAAGGAAGACCTATTAAGCCTGGAGGTCCGACAGATAGGAAAAGGAAAGCCGCAGCAGCAGCTGCTGCAGCTGGAGCTGAGGGAGCTTCTGTGACGAAAGCATCGAAAAAATCTGGAGGTATGTTCATTTTCTTTCCCTATTATTATTGTCCATTATCTTTTCCTATTATTTAAAACTCTAAAAAATATATTTGATTCGAAAAATGTATTTTTTTCAGTGGAGCCATTAACTTTGCCTCCAAGACGAGAGACGTCGCGAAGAAAAGCGAAAGAAAAATCGTCAGTGAAAAAATTGCTGGATCAACAGCAAGGTATAGATTACTTTGATAATGATGAGGAATTGGGCGATTCTGATTCTGATCCTGCCTGGACACCAGCCGCGAAACTCGCTGGGGACGAGGAAGAAAAACGAAAAAAGAGAGGAAGACCTGTAATCAGTAAAAGATCCCGAAAAGTAATGGACGAGGAGGGATATTCATCAGGTGACATGCCGTTTCCTAAAAAAAGTGGCAGGAAGAAGCACGATATGAATTCGAAGCACTCAAACAACACCAAACTCTCCTGTAAAATTGACGAAAAGTTATTGGCTGCTGTTGGCGACGATGCCATTGACATTTCTCCCTTTGAGGTATGTGGAAATTTTTTATTACTTTTTTCCGGAAATTTTTTTTACATTTCAATTTTCTGCACAGATCTGTGTTTTGCTTCTTGAAATTAGTATTTAATTATTTTAATTTATATTAAATTAATAATGTAAACAATTTTTGGATGCAGCGTTCGATGGATGATTCAGACGATGGGGTAAATGTTTATTAATTTTAAAATTAATCTATTGTTGTTGAATGATTAATTTCAGGAGAAAAAAAGTTTGCTTTGATTTACTTGTTTTCCAATACTTGTTTTTTTGAATTTGTAGTCTGGAGAATTTGTGGTGATAAAGAGCGATTTGGACAAAGAATTCCCACCTCTTTGGAGAATAGACGGCAAAACTCTGCTTCAAAAGTACGAGCCGTTCAAGTCCAAAGGGAAAACACTCTACCGAAATATATCCACTGTAAGGGTTCAGTGAATTTTATAGAAAATCGCCTTTTTAATTTTCTTGTTTTTAAACTAATATATATTTTTTCAGTATTCTGGCTGGGCTCCGCAAAATCGTCACATATACCAACAAGTTCCTGTCAAATTTTGGCAGCAAGATAAACTTGAAACGATCGTTGAGTTCTTGAGAGATGAGATGATTATTGACGATAGGTAAGGTGGTGTTTTTACTTTTACTTTTTCTCTTTTTAAAAAAATTTTAGTTTCAACCCAATATTTTCTTCCTGCAGCGAGTGCATTGATAAATCCATGAAAGAAACTGAGAAATATCAAGATAATTTCGAGGTTTACATTCAGACTTTAATATCTCAAGCTTTGGATTCAAACTTTCTCACTGAAATATTCCAAGAACAAGGTATGTTGGACAAAAATTTTAAAAACTAATTTGTTGGGATTTTGATTTGTAAAAGTTTGACGCATTCTAAAAACAAGTCAAGTGAGACTTTAATAAGTTTCTTTTTCTTATCCAGACGACTATTTCTTGTCGAATGTAAAAACCGTGGATGAAGTAACTGAGGAGAGAAAGCGTCGATTGCTCTCGACAACGACGTGGCGTCCAAACGTCGTAACAGCGATATCAACATGGCCATGTTTAAATGTCCTGAAAGATTTGCCGCCTTCCGAGTACAAAGGAAAACTGTGCGCTGGTTGCCAACAGGACAAAATAAACACAAGGGTTTTGCTTTATGGACAACCGTATAATGGGACAACTTTGGAAGGCTCACCTCCTGATCCTAGGGTACTTCAGGAAAAGGTGAATAGTTTTTTATAGCTATTTATCTAATGTTGGCAAATTAGTTGTTAAAATTAATTTTTCATTCAAAAATGTATTATGTTTCAGGACTTTTTGTTCTGTCGCATCTGCCAAGCTAAAGTTGCACTGTACAATAAGGTAGCACACCAAAAGTATCTCATGTTCTTGGAATGTGCGAGAAGAGTGGGTGATAAGAGAATTTCCGATCCTCACAAGGATACGACCATAATACTTAATGAGCTGTTGGCAGATGAAGCGTGGTTAAATCAGGTATGCATTTCTAATTTCTTTCAAATTATTCTTTAAAAGATACTTAAAAACACAATGTCTCCTTGCATTTCTACAACAAATGTGAATAACAATAATTCTTTTCCAGCTCTTCAAAGAAGTAAGAAGTATCTGGGCGGAGATTGATAGTATCCAGCACCAGGCTAAAATAAAAATGGCAGCAGCATCTGGTAGTCAAGAAAATACTTCAAAATCGTCGTCTGAAACAAACAAAGACGCTAGTGCAACTTCCAATTCACAGGTGTCTACCCAAAACATAAACATTGACCCACAAAGCCTCTCCCGTAATATAAATGCAAACAAAGTGACGTCTTAGTGGTGCTATATCGATCTCAATGGTCGATCATTTGAGCTGCAAGATCGGTGATGAAACTTTTGCTACTATCGTGATTTTAATTGAGACTCGTTGATGAACGTGCACCTAAAAGACGAAATGGTGAATCAATATTCGTTAAATAGCGTAATCGAGAAAGTTGATTGTAGATTAAGTTGTAGAGGATAGAAAGCTGAGGTACGCGCACCGAACATATGTAATATACTCACTCTACTTTGCAACAATTAGACTCAAGTTTATATGACAAACTATGAATATATTTGTGTGAATATAGTGATATGTGTAGTATTCGTATCGTTTCAAACAGGACAAACTCTTTCGAATTCAAGAATCCCTTGGGACAAACAGGCACGAATGAAATGTTTATGTGCGTACGAGATTTAGAGTGATACAGATCAAAGCGGTTCAATCCTTTTGTAAAATATTCCCAAGTATTAATTTCGTTTTGGAATATTGCTTTCTTTTTGTTTTGAGACAAGGCCTTATTAAGTCCCTTCGATTAAACTCTTTCGTGAAATCAAAGCGCAACATTTTTTCCAACTTGCTTTCATTCGGACATGTTTTTGAAAATATTGATAATTTTGTACTTTTTCTAAAGAAAAAAAAAAACAAAGGGTTTAAGATTGCCTAAAGGCTAGATTTTTTGTTGCTTGTAAAAAGGCGAGATCGCAAATCCACAAAAGCAGAGACAACTGTCGAAAATTATGTTTGTTCGTTTTGCAGGAATGTTTTGTTTACAATTTTTTACCATTTTTGACACATTTTCTAAAGTTGAATGTCGAGTTTATTTCTTTAGAATAGAAAAAACGTAGTTTTTATTAGAGGACCATAATTTTGGTATTTGTTGTACCACAGTTACGTTGACATGTATTTTGTTAAATATTTTGAAAAAGATCTTTCAATCTGAGGAAAAAAACATTATTTGTAATGCTGCATTTCTAAATTACATTATTTTTAACGAAAGTTGACTTGCATCTGAATTTTATATGTACACTCATCGCTCGTAATAAGGCCGGCCTCGGGGGTAAACAGCACTATAATGGTGCTATAATAACGATTAAAATCCAGTTTGAACCGGATTTAAAGCGACGAGCGAGTACTCTTATCTCAACACTCAGGACCGCGTATATAGTCTCTGAACGTACAAAATGCGAAGTCTTTGAACGTAAATGCGCAGAAAGTCGCGATGTAAACAACTTCTGGCGACCCTGACTGCCCGAGCGATTGCGCACTGTGTACGAAAGTCAAAAACTTTTTGCAGTTTTCAAAGATCTCTTGAACGGATCGTTGAAAATTAATTCTGTTTAGGTCAAATTATAGTGTGAGCAATACTGTGTGTGGGAAAAATGCGCAAATACTGATTTTCAAAGTGATTGACCCTTAAAAAATAGATCAAAGTTAGGTAAAAAAAATCAGTTTTTTAAAATGTTTTATTATAAAATTGTCGTCCAACTTAATTTTACTAATAATAAAAGTTGTACAGCATTTAGAAATACACAATTTTAGTGAGAACAATTTTTTTTTAAAATAATTTTCCAATTTTTTCAAATGAAAACAATTTTTTTAAAACTTGTTTATAACTGACAAAAATTGTGTGTTTTTCGATTCTCAATAACTTTTATTATTCGTTATATTTAACTTGAATAACAACTTTTTGTTATAAACAAGTTAAAAAAAATTGTTTTCATTTGAAAAAATTGGAAAATTATTTTTTAAAAAAAATTGTTCTCACTAAAGTTGTGTATTTTTTAATGCTCTACAACTTTTATTATTAGTAAAATTAAGTTGGACGACAATTTTATATTAAAACATTTTAAAAAACTGATTTTTTTTTACCTAACTTTGATCTATTTTTTAAGGGTCAATCACTTTGAAAATCAGTATTTGCGCATTTTTCCCACATACAGTATTGCTCACACTATAATTAGACCTAAACAGAATTAATTTTCAACGATCCGTTCAAGAAATCTTTGAAAACCGCAAAAAGTTTTTGACTTTCGTACATAGTGTGGCGCCGTCGCAAGACGCTCAGGACGGAAGGGGGGGGGGGCAGAAGCAGTCAAGCGTGAAGAACCGTGAAGCCCGCCTTATTACGCGCGATGAGTGTATTCTGATCGGCAAAGTATAACGCGAAAAGTTGCCTCTGCGTATGAACATTTGAAGTGATAGAGCGACATCATTTTTACTGTTGTACATAAATTGCGAATATTATTGTAGGAATCTTTAATTTAAGCATAATCAATATGGTACTTTAATGCTATTTGGACTCTGTTCCGTCTTGATCTTCCTACAGTTTTGCGATAAATATAAATACATTTTCCAGTAGCAATTTAGTATCAAAGCGATAATTGTAAGAGCTAAAATTTATTAAATATTATGATTGTCATTATTACGATTGTTTATTCATTATGATAAAGTTTAAGTTTGGATCTGGTTTCAAGATTTATTAAAAAATGTCTAGAGATGTGCAGTGATATGCGTGTTTGGCGCGAATGTATTTTTGGAAAACGTATCAAATTATATTTGTAAATTGTAAAAATGGATTAGTGAAAGCTAATGGTTGCAGCTACATTTGAGTGGCTGTCGAATGAAAACATTTTTCCTGTGCTAAGCAAAAAAAAAACTCCAAATTATAGCATCGCAGAAATCAGTTGGTTTGAAAATTGTCAGAACAGTTTATTAAAAAGGAATTAAAATGCGGGCATTCGGAATTTAATGTAATAGAAGCGAGAAAAGATAAACTTGTAATGAAGATTTTTGTTCTAGCAAATGTGCCATCGTTTGGATTTAAGCTTCCGTCGTTTGTATTTGTACTTGTCGATAGGGTGTTTTCAGGTGTCTTGAAGCTTCTTCGACAGTGCTGAATATACCAAAACAAAAAAAAACTCCTTGGGATTAGAAACTTGAGTGGTTTCAGCTTTTAATATAACACGCTTATTGTCAGCATTATGATTGAAACTTTACTATTATTGTTGTTTTATATTTTTTTCAGACATGAATAAGAGGTGCGTTTGTTCTTACAGTTGTAAAGTTCTCTCGTACTCTGATTATGAGGTTTTTTATTGGTAGAATGAAATTGCAGTATTTTCTGTTATCCTCAATGAAAAAAAAAAGATATCAAAATATAAATATTATATTATATTGTATAATGAAATATCACTGGCATAATTTATGTTTTTATTAATCATTTTTAAATAAAAACGAAAAAAAATACAAGTCTTCTCATAATTAATCGACTTTAAGTTAATTGATAATAGTTTATTTTTATACTTACTTTGAATACATTTGAAAATTACAGAATTATTTAAAAATTATAACTGTATCTTACATTTTTGGTTCTTCTTCTTCTTCTTTATTGTGGGTACTTGCGTAGCAAATATTACATTTTTAGTTGAATTATAATTGATTTTACTAAACATTTCAAACTTTCCTGCCTTCTATTCTCGAATGTGATTGGCTGTTATTGATCTTGAGATTTTTTTTTTTGCAAATTTCATAAGTTGAAGGCCATAAGTGAAGCAAATGATGATGATTAATGAGTAATTTAATGATTTATTAGTAATAATAGACTTACGACTTTCTAATTAATTAATCTTCAAGTCTTAGACAGGACTAAAAATAATAAACAATTATAAAAATTATTTTTCGATAGGGGTGTGTCTTCAAGATCTACGCATGCGCGCACGTGTAAAAGAAAAAAATGCATTAGCATGTACATTAGTGTACGTAAGTCAACAAGAAGCGTGCCAAGTGTCAAATGACGATAATAAATAACAATTATCGCAACAATTTGTAACAATGCAAGGAGAAAATAATGCCAGAGAGGCAGAATTATTCAAGCAATCAACGGAAAATCTCTGACGGCTACAGATTTCTGGAATATTTGGTGCATAGTGTCACAAAAATTTGGAAAGAGGTTATAAGTGAGATGAGCGATGCTCCTGGACCTGAAAGTATTAAAGGGATTCAACTATTAAAGAGTGCTATGAACAAGGGGCAACACTAGGCAACAAATCTTGTCAATCTTGTTTAAGAAAGCAAAATGGGTACAAAGGCTCTTGGTTCGATAGCTGAAGAGTATTTTTACACCATCAATCCTCTGGCTCAAAGAATTGGTGAAGATGTTGCTGCAACGAAAGAGGCTTATGAAGGCCTCTGGAACACCCTGAGCTTATCAGAACAAAATCAGGCGATTGACGAGACTATAATTACTCCAGAAGTTGCTCTCAAATATTCTTCCAGAAAGCTTGAGTCTGTCAAAGAGTTGCCAAAATCTTATCCGAAGCTGTGCATTCAAACTGGGATGAAATATATTATTGATGAAACAGGAACGGTAAGTGATATTTTGTATAATTATGTATTTTGTATTGTTCGCTTCTACTTTTTCACAAAATTAACTTTTTAAATAATACAAAAATGTTCTAGACTTTACGCTGGCGCGATGAACATTCTGCTCCCTTCTCGTTTATGACTCAATCACAAATGAATCTCAGTTTATCGGACTCGACAGAAGAGAGAAAATCCTACGCTTTTGGAAACTATATTATGGGCTCGCCTCATTTTTCGAGCCCGATGAAAAATTCCAATGACAATGAAGTTTCGCTCAACGACGACTACGATTCATCTTCCAAGCAGCTCAGTTTTTACAAATCCGACAATTACTCAGATACTGTCTTCTCAACTAGTGAGCGCAGCAATCTTCTCAACAGTCTTACTGACAGTGATAACTCTGAAAGCATCTTTTCAAAATTGATCAACAAGACTTCTTTACTTAAGATACAAAACAATTACGACGATGATCTCGAGAGTTTGGTATCAATGAGAAACGCACAAAAGTCGTCAATTAACGATAAGTCTCAAATGAATATTAGCTTAAGTGCCATGCGAAAGCAGTCTAGTGACACTACAGAGTCCACTGCATTGTTAGATACTCCTAGTTCCTATAGTAGCTATCAATCCTCGCATTTGAATCAGGATGATTCCATTCCAAAGACTGGATTCGAGTTTTTAGATAATTGGTAGGTCTGAGATTCTTATTTCATAAAGTTTAGGTTTACTTTTTATTATCAGTGCTTATATCAGTATATTCTATTAAGTCTCCATTATTCCACAAGCTTTTTATGAAGTAAAAAGTCCTTGGCTTATAAATAATATAGGAAAAAACTCAAATTATAATTAAAGATTTTCTTCTTTCTAATTTTGACGAGTAAATGTTGAGATTTTCTTTTGTTAACAGTTTTTTTTCACATTCTCCTTTTATTTCGATCAGAGAGAAACTTTCGATATAGATTTATAGTTACTTCATGAGACTGTATATATTTTTAAAAATTTTAGACTGCTTCGAACAAAATATGCGGATCATATCTAATATCATAAACTAATTAGGTTCCATGACATTTTTATAATTCGACTGCTCCTATTTGAAACAATGTAACTCATTTTTGCGCATTGTCAGACGGGCGTCTGTCCCGCTGGCAGCGCCTGACTTACGTCCGTCTGACAATGCGCAAAAATAAGTTACGTTGTTTCAAATAGAAGTCGAATTATTTTTGCTTCATAATACTTAGTTACTCATACATTTTATTCTTAAATCAAAGATTGATTTTAAAAACTTGACCGATTGCTAGTCACCAATGGTTAATAATTAAAGAATATGTAGCTATCTACTTGTATGATTAGAACTTGTCTGAAAAGAATTTTCGTACTTTCCACTGTAAAGTTGATGGACGTGTGTGAGTTAGAAAAAAACATCCAAGTGAATCTTTGGTAATGTGTGAAAATATCAGTCAGTTGGAAAAGTTTTTACATTTTGTTAAGCATTGTATCTAATGAATAGTATTTTCAGACTTTTTGTACCATTTTGCAATATGTAAAAAATATATTCAAAATAAATCAACAAAATCAAAATTTCGGGATCTCTGCTAATTTTTAGTTGCGGAATTCCCGGTTAATTCCCACTTGTAAGATAAAAATTAAATAACACGAAATCACTGCTATTTTAGGAAACTTTTTACATTCTCATCAGAGAAGGTGTGTGTAAAATTGAACCCCTCCCCCGTTTTTTTCAAATGTTCACTTTTTGAGACCTCCTGAACCCAAAAAAATGGTTATTGCGAATGTATCTGTGTATCTGTCTGTAGATTCTTGTTTGTTAATACGATAACTTTCGAAAGAGTTGAAAGATTGACAGACCTTCATCCTAAAATGAAGGTCAAGTTCGTTAGCCAGCCATTTTGAATAAAAATTCAAAAAGTTACAGCATTTTGAAAACTTTTGAGACCACTTTTTTTTTTGCAATTTACAAATTCTATGTGCGGATATTCATAGTACTCAGAAGAAGAACAATTTATCCCCATGATATTTTTCGATAAAATGAAAATTATCAGACTTAAGCATTTTCAAAATTCAAAAAATCAAAAGAGAATGAAGATTTTAAGCCAAACAACGCACGATGTGAAAAAAGTCAAGAGAAGAAAAACATTGCTTTTTGAAAGCTCTACCAGATTGGCATAATAACTTTTAGAATTTAAAAAAAAAATCGAAAATTCAAATTTTCCCGCCAAAAAACGTGAGATATCTACAAATTTTCTGTTGGCCATTTTTTGATAGGGTAAGTAGTTTTCGTTTTAATCTTAAAAATTTTGTTAAAAAAATTAAAAATTCAATTTCCCCGCCAAAAAACATGA
>JBAGKK010517649.1:0-13483 GCA_037177015.1 Euceroptres primus
GTGAACGAGAAACACATGGGAAAATATTAAAAACGTCTAGATCTTGTATATATATATATATATATATATATATATATATATATATATAAAATAATAATAACAGCAGTAATAATAAAATTATATAAATATAATTTTTATGCAAATCAGTCCGACAGACTGAAAGGCTCTAGGTGTGAGAAAATACTTAAAAATCGAATTTTTTGAATGCAATATTTGAAACTGGAACTATTTGACGGTAAATTCCTGTAAAGTATATGGATGATGCCATTAACTTATTCTGTAAGATGAAAGTCATACGTATTAACAGATTATTCATTATGAGGCATCAAAATTGAAAAAATTAGAATTTAAAATCTGCTCTTCTCTACAGTCAAATCTATCGGACCGATTTACCTGAAAATTAGGTGGTATATTTGCAACGACATTCTTGATTCATTTTTAAGAATTTTGCAATATATTCATTATTTACAGAGATATTGATTATTTTATAACATTTTTTTCATTTTTTGTAAAATTTTTAATATCTCTGTAAATAAATAAATACTGAAAAATTCTTAAAAATGAATTAAGAATATGACGTTGCGCACATGCCATCCAATTTTCATGCAAATCGGTCCAGTAGACTAGAAGCTGTAGCTCTGAGCAAAGATTTGAAGTTCAAATTTTTTCCGGTTCGCATGAGTAAAAGTTTTACAATTTTGAAACTACACACTTCCAAATAGGGTGAAACTTATTTTTTTAGCGCGGCCAGTTGGCGTTTAAATTTTACCAAAATCGGTCAAGAATTACGGCAACAATCCAGAGAATGTTGTATATCCATGAATGTTCGAGATAAGGATTCTCGGTAGTATTTTTTTTTTACTTGGCGTCGATTCGCTGCCGCGAATAAGTAAAAGATCATTTTTTGCAATTCTATAGTGAATTGTGATGATTATATACGCGGTTGTCAAATCGTTTTTACTTTGGAATGCAAAAGAGTTTTTTTAGAACAAAGTGAGTCATCATCGACGTCGTTAGTAACCAGAAAATACGTCTAGGGAATCCCTGAATAAATGGCAGATTTAAAAAGACTCACCTTTAAAAAAACTTGTTTTCCAAACCCCGGGACTTGTTGAATATTATTGGAAATTGTTGAATATTGTTGAATATTCCAGGAATTTGAAATTTATTTATTTACAGAACGATTCTAGTTGAACGTAGTTTTAGTCGAGTCAGACTTGAATGGTAAATGTCAAGAATATTAATTTCTCGATGTTGTTTTGAGTCAATTAAATTCTAAATGATTCAGCATTTACAGAACTTGAATGAAAATTTTCCAAGCGCGTGTTCTTGAAAATTGTTCGAGAAACCTCGCCCTTTGTGACATCGCAAGATTGTCTTAACGAAGAGTTAAGGTTTCATAATATTACATAACGGATGTAAATAAATCTTCATTTTCCTCTGTTTACTTTTTTTCACCTTTGATCAAAATGAAATCGCTCTCTTTCTTTCATTCTCGATCATGTTACGTAAAAGTAAGAGCCGATCAGGAAGACAATTAGAAAGCTGTCGAGCGTTCCATGGAGGCGTTCAAGTACATAAACGTTTATGCAGTAGCGTATCCATTATTTATTAAATGGATTAAAATGTAATCAAATTGCATTCATCCATTTAATCTAATTGAAATTCTGATTTTTTTAATCGTTCAATTTCTCGAAGATTCGACAAATCCAAGATATTTGTAAATTTATTTTTAATTGATGGTGTTTATTTTTAATATACTAATGAAAATCCTTTCCTTTTTTGTTCTAGGTGAGTTCGAATTTTATTCTCTAACTGTTGAGAGAACAAGGAAAGTTCATAAAGGAATTGTACACTTGGTATCAGAGTTCAGTTTAAAATGACAAAGAAGCTTGCAGTTCCGGATAACCTTTACGATTTTAATTAGAAGGCGTTAGAACGTTAAATTTAAAAAAAGGCTTAAATCCTTTTGTTTTAATCATGGAGATAGATTTTAATTTGTAAGCATTGTAAACTGACTTTTAGTTTTCAAAATATTCCAACTTGGGGGCTTTTAATTTTAAAAGTTCTGTTACTTGAAAGCTTTTTGTTTTGAAAGATTTTAACTTAAAGATTTTCAATTTAAGTATACGTCCGTGTTTATGCACTCGCAACAGGCGCACCCGAACTGTCGCGTAAATATCGTGGAGTCAACTTTCTCGTCGATACGTGGTTTCTATAGATCTGGACTCTCTTTCTCTTTTGATCAGGCCTGGAGCCTCAGTCTTGTTTCTCGATCAAGAGATCCACCTACGGAGCTCTCAGTAAGTCTCAGAATCCGAAGGCGGGAGTTCCTTGCCTTCCTGGTTTTGCGCTGTGTCTCTAGCTTTTTTGTTCCTTTGTGGAAAACACGTTTCTCAAAGGTGTAAGACGAATGGCGTTTGTGAGTTTCGATCACAACCTGACGAGGGTGAGTGCAAGAAATTCTCTATCCAAGATGCATTTAGATTCTGCAAACACTCAATGCTATTCCGATTTGTATTTGAGATTCTCGAAGGCTTTGCTTATTTTTGTTTCAAATAGAATAGTGAACACTTCCTCCGATTCTGGGGATTTTAGTTTGATAGAAAGATTTAGATTAATGAGGGAGCAACGATCTCTCTCAATTTAGAATCAAGATCTTGGATCATAGAATCGAATTTTGTATCAGAGACAATGTAATATATATTTTTTAAAATTTATTTTGTGGCTAGAATAAAATCTTTGTCTTTACAGTCTTTGTCAAAAAATATATATTCATTGACAAAGACTATAAAGTAGGTAGTTGGTACTAACAATGCTCAGTGCAGGGTTATTGTCCTTTGCGCTCAGCAATGAGTCACGAATTTTTTCTCGAACGACCAGTCTATGAACGTCTTGAAATTAGTAGATTTTCCTTCACAGATCTTTCAACAGAAATCCAGGGTCTAAAATTAAAAACCATTTAAAAAGTTATTTTACTGCTGGAATAAAAATATTAATCGTCAAAGATTTGCACTTATTGTGCTATCTTTCAATAATTTTCTTCACGTATCTTCCTTAAGTCGGATTGCATATTTCATTCGATTCACTAATCACTGACGTTGCTTGTGAACCAGCGCATTAAATCGGAGAAGAAACTTATTTACTGTAAAATCGATTAGCAGTCGAGTGTTAAAGATTTATGGTTTTGCGGACTTCGAAAAGTGAAAAACAAAAACATGTTTTATTTCTATGTGGCTTGTAAATGAATAAGTATTTCTTGTTTTCTCTTGTAGGTGGATCGTATTTAGAATCGAATTTAGAATCAGGAATAGTAAAAATAGGTTTGAAATTGAATTTACTTGGGCTTTTTGTAGTTTTTAGACTTGTTGGATTTTTAATAATTACAGTGAAATTTCATGTTAGACTCTTCTGAAGAGTGCACAATCTTAAGGCACCGGATGTTACAGATTGCAGAGTTGCAGTAACCTAACACCGGAAAGTTAGTAACCGCGATTTCATAGTTTCGAGCGCTTTAAAACCCTGTAAGCGAATCCATACACAAGAAAAAAGAACAATAAACCAAATTGTTTAAAGACGAAGGCCAACTAAGTGTACAGTATAGTTAACACCAATGTCGCAATTTAAACTTAACACTTCAGTTATCCGACTTGAACAAATAATTAAACAGAACAGATTTCTACATGTTTTACGTGGTTTGAAAACTATTTTTAAAAAATTAACAGAAAAAGTGCTTGAGAAAATATGAAGCTGGTTTGTACCTTTAATTTTTCTTCCTATTTTATTATTTTATATCCTTACATAATCCTGCTATTTATTTTATTTGCTTTTTGTCCTAGGAATTGATGAACTAATAAATTAAACCAAATTATCGACATTCAGAGGCTAATTGCCACGTCGATTTTAACTTGGAAGGAATTGAATTAATTAAATAGGAAACTGAAGGCACGAGAACTGAAAGATTTTCTTGGCGGAGAATTGCAAATCCAGAGAACAAATGACTCAAACGACTACTCTTATTGCATCTATCACTTAATCGTCGGAGAGTAATTTTCGCTGATACTGATGGAACACTAGGTTCAATTGACGAAAGGTCATTTATTAGCACGCCTGTGTCGAAAAGATGCTGTAAAATATAGTCAAAAAACAGGGCAATCATTCGACATTTGAGTTATCTGAATCAAAATCGAGAGTTATTGCGCCTTATGTAATAATAATTGATGTTAGGCATCATTATCCTGCAATAGATCTTAAAATTTTTTATTGGCAGTAGATCGCATCGATAATTGCAGGCTGATTTTCAGTGTTTCAAAAGGAAATTGGAAGTTTCGCAAAATTAAAGAATTTCGAAGATTGAAAATCCACTTGTAGATTCCCTAAATCTTAAAATTTGTAGGCTTTTAATTTTGGATGAGTATTTTTCGATACCTAATTCTTTTCAAAATAAAAATTTCTTCCACTTTCTGATAATTCGTTTTTAAATAATGAAGTCAATTCTCATTTTTTGGATGGGTATTTTTCGACACCTAATTCTTTTCGAAATAAAAATTTCTTCCACTTTCTGATAATTAGTTTTTAAATAATAAGGTCGTATTCTTCAGAGAATATAACTTTTAATAGACTTCTTCATGATTAAAAACGATATAAAAATTGAAGATTGCCTATTACAATTTTTTTTTAATTATAAAAGCCAATCTTCAATTTGAAGAAATTATCCGTCAAGCTACAATTTTTTACTTTTGAGATATTGTCCTTAACATCTTTTTTATCCAGAGCAATCTCCAATTTCCTTGATTTCTAATTTTTAAGTTTGAGAGATTCTGATATAATTATAATCTAAAGGCTACTGAAAAAAAAAACCGGATAATAATTTCTCTCAGCTTCTCGAGGAAAATTACGAGTTCATGATTACTAGTGGTGTAATTGACAGATCGCTTTACAACTTAGAATTTCTGGTGTCTTTGACACTAGATATTATGTGGAGACAGCGACACGGTACTGTAAACTTGGTCGAGGACGGTCCTGATAGCATTTTCTATTTCTCGGCTCAAGAGTCTAATTATCACCGGTGTAATTGACGTAACTAGTAATCGCGTGTCCGATTACAACCCGCATTCGAGGGTCTTTGCAAAAAATAATTGTAAGTGTACCCACGACTTTTCAGCACGATTCACAAAGTAAAATTCAGACTAAATTCAGTAAAATATTTTTATTGTATATTTCGTTTGGGTAAAGATAACTCAGTTATTTTGGAAAAAGTATAAAAGACCTGTTATCTTTGGAAAAAGAAGTATTATTTTTTTCGTGGATTTATTAAATGAATGTCTGGCCAATAATCGGTTTCGTACAACTTTTCAATTTTCAAGGAATCTTTTATTGAACGATATAATTTCAGATTTGAAGACTTTCACTATTTAAATTCTTTAAAGAGATGCTCGTGGTGTAAAAGGAATCTAAAGTTGAATTTTTCTATTTCTATTTTCATTTTTATTTTTTACTTTTAATACAAAATCTTGTTTCAAATTTCAGGAAATCAGTTGCCTTTACAATCTGATACTAGATTTTTTATTATCCGAAAAACGATTACAGTTTCAAGGCAGACAACATTTATTTATACGTCATTGTTGACTGTGGAAAGAATTCTATTTTAACAAATTCAAGGCTTAAGATTCGAAATTTTATTATTTTTAGCAGAGTTTATCTGTTCCGTTAGAAGAGAAATTAGGATAAAGGGGAAAAGAACGAGCTGAAGTTTTATTCTAGAAATTTCGAATATTTATTTGGATGGAGAGAAATAATTAGCATTCGACGAGCTAATGAGCATTACTAATTGAGCACAATTTCTATTTTTAAATAGTTTGACTACCTCATATTTTTTTGCTACATTTATATTGGACCAGTTTTCAAAGCTCTTTTTTCAAATATAGAAAAATTGTTCTAGTTGCATGTTAATCTGAAATAAAGGCGACAAGATTAAGTTTTGTGAGTCATGAAAGTTGGAGTTACTCAACCCGTGGATTTGAAACTACCAGCGACAGTCAAAGTCGTAAAGTAAAGATCGTTAAACGTGGTCAGTAAAAGACTCCGTTGGGGCTTAAAGAAAGGAGAGGAAGAAAGGAAAAATTAATTATAATTTCGAAGTGAACTTAACTGTTTTACATACTTATTTTTGGATTTAAATTGGAACTCGTTTCATTTATTGTTCCAGCATCGTTCAGCCCCAAACGTGGCAGATGAGAACTATATTTTAGAAAGTGACTTCCAGAGGAAATAACTGTACAAGAAAACGAATTCGAAAAATATAAAAATGCTCTCTCCGGTGATTTAATTAAGTAGTAAAATGATTCTAGATTAAAAATTCAGTTGAGGTGAAAGTGAAGCGTTGTCAGAGTGATCTTTGGGATGTCATTTATGCAGAGAACGAACCAACTGGAATAATGTCACTTATAACGGGACGAAGCATATGCACACCATGATTTCCAAGCATCGTTTAAATCTCTTTCATTTTAGCCGCCTAAACGTACTCCAATGATTAAGAATCATCTGCAAATGAATTTGACTCTCACATCACAGCTGATTCATTTCCTTGATATCGAACATTGAAAACAAGAATTTTCATCCTAAATTTAAAAGAAAAATCTGGAAAGAAAGTGCAGTCAATTTCTCTAATGACAAAACTTAAAGGAATAAGTCTGGAAGAAAATGTGAGGAAATATAAATGGAAATATATCTTCAGTATGGAAAGAAACGAATATGATTCAATTTTTGTCGATTTTTAGTCTGAATGTTTAAATTTGATTAAAGCCTGAACGCTTTCAAATCTAAATACTCCAAAATTATCTGATCAAAAAAAAAAAAAAAAAATCAAAAAATTAATTGATCGAGAAAGATTAAATTTTCAAAGCCTGTTGGAGGATTTTGGGAACACATTCTTTCTGATCTCCTAGACTGGTCCACCTTCATGAAGATTCTAACGCCAAACGAAATCATCACTTGACCTCCTTGCCTAGATCTTCAAAATATTGGCCCGCCTCGCAGCCTGAAAAAATCGGTCCTTGGTTTAAGATTGGAAGGTGAATAGAGAAAGAGAGAAAGAGAGGCAAAGGTAGGGAAGAGAAAAAAAGTTAAAAAATGACTTCTCTAGAGAAAACGTCTCTCTGCGTTCACGTTAGTATTCTGTAAGTATGAACCGTTCTTGGACCCTTGACAATTATTCGTTAACGGGACCTACAAAATGGAGAAGGGGCAAGAAAAAAAAGGATGGAGAGGTGGAGGTAATGGCGAATGAATTTCACCTGGATGAGATCGTCAAATCGAGTTTCCACCGGCCAGTCCACGACAACGCGTATCACCGGGAAGTGTCTTCTTTTTAGAGACAAAGTTGGTGCTCTTCGGGATCTTAAAATATCTTCTGATAAGACATGAATAAGCATGTGGGATAAATTTATTTTTGGGTTTATATATATTTTTTTTTTTTTACCAAAAGGAAGACTGGTTTATTTGAAGGACTCAAGGAACGAGTTTTGGTGTACGTGATTTTTAAGATGTATCCTTATCGATACGTCCTGAGAGAATTCTTTATAGAATCGTTTAATTTTTTGTAATTTTTAAACAATTTGGGCTCTTATTATTTATTTAATTTTTGTTCATTGAAGAGATTATTGTTCAAGCAGATATTATTAACTAATTTGTTGTCTAGGATCAAGTGATGAAGAACCCGAGAGTAAAATGAAAATTATGATTTCTAATCAACAATGGATTTATTGCAATTAATACCATGAGTGAAAATTGGAAATAGTGGATTTCCAAAATAATCCAAGAATTAATAAAAAATGACTAGTGATCAACCACTTGAAATAATGTTAAACTGATTTTTTTAAATCATTGGAAATTTTATGAGATTCTTGACTGCCTCGTGATTTGAGAAAGCAGACGATGCGAAAAGATTTCAGAACTCGTTACTTTATATATTGTACGACTTTATCAAAGGGTAGGTAAGCGAAGAAATAAATTACTTACCCTCACGACAGAAACTTGAAATCGATATTCATGAAATCTTCCTATCGTCATGGGTGTTTCAAATATTCTAGAATTTATTTTAGGGGAAAAAAAGTACTAATAGATCATTTTTTCAATGCAAGTAAATAAATAAATATTATAATTGGATGCTTTCAAACTTGGATATTTTCCAATCTGGGGTGACTCAAAATTTGATTGCTTTCAATAAATATAAATTAATGAAAAAGTCATTAAAAAGTCATTAAATTATTAAAATTAAAAATAAAATTTCCACCTAATGGAAATAAAGAATTTAAATTCGATGCTGGGAATTAGATTTAAAAAATTTGAATAATAATTCGAATTCCATTCAAATGAATAGACTGTTTGGTTCATTGAACTCATCGATTCCGGTGATCTCGTAACGACATTTAATAAATGCAGATAAAGAAATTGCAAAAACCAAAAAGAAACGAAAGAAGATTGCAAAGAAGTATTATTGCGCAAAAGGTCGGAATCCATATCCGCCGAGGTGATAGTGGAACTCTCACCCGTCGTCAGACAATTCAGAAATCAAAACCCATTCTGAAATAGGAAGCTGAAGCTGAAAAACATATTCCTCAAGTTTCTTTGCTGGTGTGCTTATTTCGTGAACCTCAGACTTGTGGTAAAAAATCGCGAGAGCCACAAACGTATTTTAAATATTTATTACTTGAGAAGCCTTCAATGTCAAGTGTCGGAACATAAATCTTATTGGCTCGGTTGAGCGGAGTTCAGTCTGTGTTAAGCCTTTCGAAAGATACACGAAAATTGGCCTTCGTCCTTTTTACGAATTCTCGCGCGAGAACTCAAGACGGGTTCCGTATTGTCGAGTGTAAGTGCTTCTGTAAAATTTAGGGAAAAAGGGACTTTAAAAAAATATCGAGGACAAGGCAGCAACTCATTTTTTTAATTAAAAAAAAATTGTCTTTTTTGAGGAGTTAGATTAAGCGATAGTTGAAATATTATATAATGTTTACTTTTTATTTGCTGAGATCTTTTAGTGTTGCAGTTTAATCGCTGAGATAAGATTCCAGATGAGTGATAATTTAATATAAAAAGTTTACTGCTGAGACGTTTATCATTTTAAGTTTTTCTTGAAAGTTTTTTTTTTATGATACCACAATCTATGAATCAAATCTGGAAGTTCAACTGATTCAATATTTCAAGATTGAATCCAATTATCTCATAATAATAATTGCAAATTTTTTAGTGAGATTTTTTTTGCATAAGTAAAGGAGATTTTTAAATTTTAGATTTATCAGATTTGTAGCATTTTAATTAAGTTTGTATAATTTTTTATTATATTTTTTATTAGTTAAGCTTGGAATGTTTTTAATTTAACAACTTAATAAAAGGATTTTGGAAATTTTGTTTTAGGCGTTTCTGGACCATCGAACGAAAGATGAGGTAGGACAATTAGTCGGCGCCAAAACTCATGGCGCCACCCCTTTGGTAATGGCTTGTAGAAATGGACATTACGATGTGGCCGAGTATCTTATTGAAAAGTGTGGCGCTGACGTTGAACAGCCAGGATCTGGTAAGAATTTAATTTAATAATTAATAAATATTAGGAATTTCTCAAGTACATGAAGAAGAAAAAGATCACTTAAGACAAATCCGTTTGGAATTTAAATACCAGTTCTCCTTAACTTGAACATTTTCAAATACTTTTTAATTTTGAAATTCTAAATTTAGAGTTCTTTTAAATTTAAATCCTTCCACTTGGCTCGTTTTTAAATTCGAATCCTTTCAAAGTATAATTTTCTTATTTCCAAAACCTTGATTATTTTATTGCATTTTATTTTGTAACCTAATTTTAATACTAGGAATGAAAATAAAATTCTGCAGTTTCACTCAGAAATTTCTCCGGCTAAATGTTGATTACAAGAGGCAACTGGTAATATTATAGTGTAATATCGTTTTAAACATATTTCCGCATAAAAGCTTTAACTTTGTGAATAGTGAGCAATTTATCTTTAAAGATGTAGCCCATAGTTTTATTTACGACTCTCAAGACTAATCTCATAAACGTCTCTTCGCGTTAATCACAACAGATTTACATAAAAAATGCGGGAAGCTACTCAATAAATATTTTTCCTCAAAGCAATTTTCTCCTAAAAATTAGTTATGATATTATTCGCATCTTTGTTTTATGTAACGTCGCCTTTTAAGAGTTCTTAAGAACCTGCATTTTCTTCAATTTAAGTACCAAAAGCTTATGAAACCAAAGAAGGTTACAAAGAATAATCCTTTTTTTTTCATGGGAAAATAACATCCTGTCCATCGTTTCTTGAGAAACTGGGACTTAAACATAAAAGTTATGAGTGAAATTCATCATTTTGGTGTTCCAGAATGTAGTTTAATTTCCAAGACTCGTAAAGTGTGTAACAATTTCCAGATAATTTGACTTATATATTCTTAGAATTGTTCTCACATAATTATTCATTTATTTTCTTAATTTAGTACAAGTTCAAAATACGAGAGAATTTTTTGTTTCACTTATTATTAATGTTTAATTTTTTCCACAGTGGTTTTTGATGGTGAAACAATAGAAGGAGCACCACCATTATGGTGTGCTGCAGCAGCTGGACATCTTGCTGTGGTGAAACTTTTGGTGAGAAGAGGTGCCAAGGTCAATTCAACTACAAAAACGAATTCGACACCACTCAGGGCTGCCTGTTTCGATGGATACTTTGAAATCGTTAAATTCCTAGTCCAAAATGGCGCAGGTAATTTTATTTAATAAGAATTAATATTTTAACAGGGATCACCACGATTCAGAAGTTCAGTTTTAGGGAAAAAAGGTTTTTTTTTGAGAAAAGGAAGAATTTGTTTCTTTTAAAAGTACCAAGGAGACCATTAAAAGTTAATAAATGTAACATTTTTATAAGAAAACTCAAATTCCTGTCATTAACAAATAAAATTCCAGTCATTAACAAATAAAATTTTTGACTATAAAATAAAATTATATTGGCTGCTGCAACTAAACCAGCAATTAAATCATAAAAATATTATCAGAGACTCTAATATAATATTCCCGAAAAAAAACATTTTACTGACACGTTGAAGTTAACGAATGAGAGAGATGCCGACAGAAAACATATTCGAACAAAAATTTGTGGACTAAAAATTAACGACGTATAAAAATTTTCGGCTGCTAAAATTGTTGACAAGAATTTAGATTTCTGAGTTATGAAATTACCAAAATCTTTGCTCAAATTGCTCAGAATCTTAAAATATCCTCAAAAATATATCCCTGTCTAGGATCTCATAAAATACTTCACAAACTAGACACTAGACTTTCAAAACTTTTAGAACTCTCGAGAGTTTTCTAAAATCCTTCATGAAATCTTCTGGATTTTTCGACAAGTTTTTTTATAATGTTTTAAAATCTTCCAGAGATTTATTGATTCTTTCAAAATCTTCTAAAACCTTTCAGTATTGTCCAGAACCTGCTAAAATTTTCCAGAATGTTTTAAAACTCTGACCGAGATATCCAGAATTTTTTAGAGTTTTCTAAAATCTTCAAATACACCCCAACATCTATTATAATTATCAAAAATATTCTACTCTGTTTCAGAATTTTTTATAATCCTCAAAAACTTTTTGAATTCTGCCCTATACTTTTAAAATCTTTTAGTCTGTTCCAGATTTTCCAAAAGTCTATAGAATTTTAGAAACATTCTGGAAACAGTCTAGAAGAATAATTCAAGATTATGGGAGTCTTTTGTAGATTTAGAGGATTCTAAATGATGCTGTAACATTCTGGAAATTCTGGAGCTCAGACTATTCTTGAGGATTCTAGATGATTCTAGAACTGTCTAGCATATTTTTTTTAATATTAAAGAATTTTGGAAGATTCTTTAAGATTTTATAAGATTATAGGAGAACCCAGAAAAAAATATTCTATAAAATATTCTCAAAATCCTAGAAGATCTTCATGGTTGCCAATAAAATTGCTGAAAAAAATTCCTGATCATTTTTCCCGGTCATTAAAAACTTTTCCCGGTTATTAAAAAAATATTTTCAGATGAATAACAGTTACACTACCCCACATTGGGATTTTTCAGGAATTTACTGTTTAAAAATTTCTAAAGCTTTCAATTTTCATCCGATCTGAATTTTTTTGGTTGAAATTGAAGGTAATTAAATTTATAAAAGATTGCTGCTAGCCGATTTTTGAATTTAGGTTTGTTTATATTACTTAAATTTCTTAATGTAAAGTTGATAATAGTAGATTGCGTGACAAGGGGAGAAAGGCAGCGATTGCCGACGAGAGTGAAAGGTTGCCGCACGAGCGAGGCGAGTCGATTTCTCGACTCACACGAGTCAATTTCTCGACTCACATGAGTCAATTTCTCGACTCACACGAGTCGAGACATTGCCTCTCCCCTTGACACGTACTGTATTTTTCACAACAACCGGGCTGAAAGTTCGGCTTTTGTTTATCCAATGATACCAAATAAGCGGTTGAATCTTTTCATATCGTGGGAGTTTTGAAAAAATATCGGTTACCGATAAGTTACCTTAAATTTATAGAAATTTTAGAATTATGGTAATTTATTTAGATTTAGAAAATTAATGGAAATTTACGAAATTTACGAAAATTTGTGGTAATTTATGAAATTCATGGTAATTTATGAAAAGATACCGGTAACTTTTGATAACAGTTCTGCTGAGCGCATGCGCAACAGTTCGGAATGCTAAACTCGAAGTCGTCACTCATTGGACGATCTCACGAAAGAAGAACTCAAATTCGGTTTCTTCCTTAGGAAGGTAAAGTGATGACGTAGCCGAAGTAAGTAAATAGGTCTGAAATTGGTCACTTTCGAAGCGCTATACAGGCGTCGGCGTTACGGAAGTGTAAGAAATTTAAGTAAAAGTTAATAATTATTATTATAAACAATTTTTATAAAAAATTAACAAATTTATCCATGTATAACATGTATCAATTTTATAAACAAATGAGATAAACAAAAACAAAATTTGGGCTTTCGTCGTGGGAAAAATTTATTTTTTCAGCTAATGTAATTTACAGACAATCCAGAAAGGTGTTAGATTATAAATCATTAAAATCAACCAAAATTTCATTTTTGTTTATCGAATTTGTATATAATAATAAAAGTTGTTAATAAACCGCAAAGATTTTTGAAATATCTTCTTTAAAAATTGACAAAATGACTTCATCTTGGGCTCATGTTTTACAAAATTTTTATAGCATTCAACCTATTTAAGAGAAACAATTTTATCTATGACATAATTAAAATTAAGGTAAATAATCTTCGAAAAAATTGACAAAAATTAAGAATTGTTACTGTTATGAACAGATCTTATAAACATATACTCGAATTAGTAATTTACAAGAAGAAAAATAGTACATTTCGATACGTGTGTGAGAGGTGATTATTTAGCGCACGAGACGTTTTTCGCACGAGCGAAGCGA
>JBAGKK010517670.1:0-13481 GCA_037177015.1 Euceroptres primus
GATAAGTTTGTGCGATTCTATAAAAATTTACCTTTAAAATAAGCCCAAGAAAACTGAGAAACGTTTATTATTTCAGACGTTATTTAAAATTTAACAAAACATTTTAATCTGCACTATTTTTTAAATATCTTCTTAAAAAATTTACAAAAAAACTTCATCTTGAGCTTATTTTTTACAGAATTTTGATAGCTTTCAAGCTATTTAAGAGAAACAACTTTATCTATAATATAATTAAAATTAAGAGGAGTTAAGCAATAATCGAAAAACAGGTGGTTTCATATTTTTTACTGGTTTACGTGCCGCGAAAATAATTTTTTGGAAAGCACAAGTACTTTTTTAATTCGAAGTTTAATTTAATAAATATAAATAAATTCTCTCTAGATAAATCGTGGAACTCTGTTGAACTATGAATAGTTGAATCAGAAAAAGTAATCCAGTTCTGAGATAGAAATTTTCAATACATAGCACCCTGAGAAATTTTTGTTTTTTGCCTTATTTTATGACTTCATTTGACAGTACCATCGAAATTCTGTTGATATTATTTATTAGCGTTATTTTTCTGTTAAGAGAAAATTTTAAAAATATTGGAAATAATTTCGGAAAAAAAGTTAGCCAAAGCGCCTATTTCCTCAGGTTTTTTATTCTAAACAGTTTTTTTATCAAAGTTTTTGTAGTTGAAATGTGGAAAATTTTATTCCCGATTAAATAAGCCATCAAAAGTTTCAGTCGGATAAAACTTACGCATTTTTTTCATTCGGACTCTGCAGACAGATTTTGGTGAAAAAATTGCTAAAATTTTTCTAAAGATTCTGAAAAAAAATGAGGGGGGGGGGGTAAATGAAAAAAATCTGTAATTTTTATCCAATTGAAACTTTTGATAACTTATTTAGTCGGAAATAAAATTTTTCACATTTCGACTAAAAACAAATCGATAAATAAACTGTTTAAAATTAAAAACCTGAAGAAATAGACGCTTTGACCAAATTTTTGTCAACTGTCTGCCCAATTCCTCCTTAATAAAATGCTGATGAATAAATATAAGCTACAAGCTAATTCTTCCGCTTGTGATACAAATTTCTGTTCAGTTGTAAATAAATAAGAAACAAGTTTGAACATTTTTAGATATTTAGAAACATCAAATATTGAAAACTTGGAAATTTTGACATATAAGCTTTCACACAATATTCCTTGGAAAATTATCTAGATCTGAAAATATTGTATAATAAATTTAAAAGTTTATTTAAGATTGTTTTATCTATTTAACAAAAAATAAATTGTCACGTTTTATTGAACAGAAACGAAATATAGCCAAGTTAATAGTTTTCGATAAATTGTATAGAAACTTAAATATGGTGTTATTAAAATGAAATGAACTGATGCTTATTTATTTTTGTTTTCCAAATGTAGTTGCGTAAGACTCTAAGTGATTTCAGAGTCTTACGCAACTTTCTACATTATTTCTGATCTATATCTATATCTATATCTAAGTAATTTTGAGATTAACTAATGAACTAATGATACTATTATATATTTAATTACGTATAGGACTTTTCGCATTATTATTATTATTATTATTATTATTATTATTATTATTATTATCATATCAGTAAAGATCGAAATTATCAGAAAAGTGTGTGTGTAAACTGCTTTTACGTAAAGTTTACCAACACAGCGTCGGAATAAATATAAATATAGAGAGAAGATAAGCAAATAAATGCTCTTGTACAAAATTTAAAATTTCATCTTACAAAAAATAATACTTTCATACAAGATTTTTCCTTTTAAAATTTTATTAAAAGGAATTTACAATTTCTTTTAAAATATCTGATATTTTTAAAATTCGTGCAGAATTCATGTGAGTTATATGAAAGTAAATCAATTTTCTACACTATTAGAAAAAACTTTAATTACGTTGGTTGTAGTTTTGTTCAATTGCCGTAACTTAATCAATTTTCAACCAAACGTAAATGAATTTTCAATCAAATTGAATGAATTTTCAACTAAAATAAATGAATTTTCAACCAAAAGTAAATGAATTTTCAACTACCAGAAAATTAAATTTCAACCACAGTAAATGAATGTTCAATCACAGTAAATGAAATGTGGTTGAAATTTCAAGAACTTTCTAACAGTGAAAAGCTAAAAAAACAGTATTTCCCCGTGTCCCATAAATATGATAAAATAAAATCATCTGTTAAATTAAGGACACCAAATTTTTTCTGTTATATTTACAGAAATAACATTCTGTTATATTTACAGATATTTCTGTAGCATTAACAGAAATGTCTGTTAGGTTAACATTTTTTAATAAAAAATATAATTACATACCTAACAGATATTTCTGCTAATTCTACAAATGTACAGAAATATCTACGTACAACATTACATATCTACAGAAATATCTGTTAAATTTTTTGACCTTCTGTAAACATATTATGTTTAACTAAAGATTCTGTTAATTTTACAGATTTTTTTCTCTGTGATACTTTCAGCAGATATAATAATTCAAATATACAGTGATATTCAATTCCCGCTAAAATTGCATTGATCGCAAGTTTGAAAGTAACATTAACACAATATATGTGGAAAACATGGTAAGAAATAAATAAGGATTTTAGGAAATTGGCTATTAGCATCTGATCCCCACTGCGAAAAAGCAGGGCTTCAGGTTTCAGGAAAATGAGTCAAAACGCGTGCCATATGTCAGACATCCTTTCTTATGAACAAAAGAGGCAGATGAAAAGAAAAGAAAGATCATCAATATCATCACTCCTGACATAGGTCTGAATCTAAATCTATTTAGAAAATCTATATCTATTATCTATTGATGAAATCGAAATTCTGAGCCTTATTTTCTAAATTCCACAATTCTAACCCTTATACCTCAAGGGCTTAAAGTTTCGCAAATTTCACTCTCGGCACTTGTAAGGCTTCCGTTGTTGTGAAATTTATGGGGTCTTTACGCAAATTCGCGAGTTTGGGCGAACGGGTTACGGGTGAAGCACGCCACCACCATAAATCTGTACCAGTGCGAGAAACAATGAGATTTTGAAATATTACAGAAGTCTCAGGGCCCAAAGGGTTAAAGCGAATGCTCGCATTACCAGGGCGCACTGTTGGACTTCGCTATTTTTCACGGAACCCAGTTGCGACTTTCGACTATGACAATATTCAGAGATGAAAAGGCGTGCATTTCCTATGCAAAATTTCAAGGGATTTAGTGGGCCAGGGTCAGACGGTAACTGAATTTTGGGAATCTTACTAGACAATTGGACAAAACCTGACCGGATTAATCCATCCGGTTTCAATTGTATTGAGACTCTTGGACAAGATAAATTTTCCTTTCTTATTGCATAAGAAGGATTTCTGAAAATTCTATTAATAGGCCTTACTTAAGGAACTAAAAGTCGAGTGCAAGATAAGTGATTTAAGACTTGAAAACCAAAAGTTAAGTTCATACCTAATATCTGTCTTCTTCTAAGAAACAGTTATTATACTCATAATTACACAATTACAGTCAGTCCGCCTACTATAATAACTTCCTTCTTCTAAGATCTAAGTTATGTTTATTTTACATATAAAATTATATTTGTTAATATTTTATAGATCTAAAAAAATAGTATATATACTTATTAAGGGTGATTGTCGGAAAGTTGACCATTTTAATTCTGGTCATTTTCCACATTTCCTTTAATAAATAAATTTTTCTTAAAATACCTCTGTAAGGAAAGTAGATATGTCAAAGGATACAATTTAGTAAAGTTTCAAAATTTTAGACGACTTCATTTAAAAATTATAAGTTGAAAAGTGTATGAAAACTGTCCTGTCCGGTCATGCGACGGTCCCAAACAGTATCATTCACACAAATTTAAAATGAAAAATTGCTAAATAATATATTAAAAATATTTTTTTAATTGGGGTTTAGATAAATCACTTACATTGAGTTGAAAAGGCTAATAATCAAGTGAAAAGCTCAGTATTTTATAGTTAAGGATTTTAAACATCGCTTCACTGTCCTTTATGCTTACGAAAATTTTCTTACAGTGAAAAATAGTTCAAAATAGCAGTAAATAGTAATATAACTACTAAAAAAAGACTTCCAAAAAAATAATTTATAGTCTTTGAATAAAGTAATCATGAAATTTCCAGTCTCACTGATTTTTTTTCGATTTTAAACTGATTGTCTTAAATTTAATTTTTACAATCAAAATAATTAAGTCTCAGTATTTTGCTTGAATTTAAATTTTGGTTAAAAATGAATGCCTTTTTAAAAATAAGAATAAATTCTATTTTAATAAAAATAGAATTTATTACTCAGTAAAAGATCCAACTATATATTTGCAACGTATTAGCTTTAGATTTTAGACATTTTGAAGTAGAAGTTATAGCAGAAATTATGATCTTTATCTTTATATTTTTATAATATTTCAGGAGAGGGCAAGTGAGAAAAAGGAAACATCTGTCACTCTGTCAGACTTACTTAGCTTCCGTTAAAATTTACCCCAGAAAGTTGGCGGTTTTTTTATTGCTGATATAAAAGTGGGTTTTTAAATTTTTAAAGGGTCCCAAAAGGAACAATTCTGTGTAATAAAAGCTGTCTGGAAATTCAAAAAGGAGCTTACAATATTTGCTTGAACCGCTTAAACCTGGCTGGATGCTGGAACCCGCAGAAGAAAGGAAAAACCCACTTACTTTTATTAGATTACCTAAATACTGTTGTAAATTATAACCTCATTTGGAAACTTCTTTTTTCATTTAAAACCATTTTTTTTAATTTATTAATTTACCCCTTTTGTGCAATTCCTGAAATTTGATTTTCGATATATATATCAGACAAGTTATTGAAGTGAGTCCTTACTTCTACAAAGCAGAAGAATAATTTGAAAAAGAGCATTGATTGACGCGTGCCACCCCCACCACAATGGTCAACCAACGTATCCCCTCTATTTTTAAAAGAAACTCCTCCTACCATACTTACAAGGGTTGTGGAGTATATAAGCAAAATCCCACCCCTTCTGACCCTAAGCGATTTTTCCTCGAATGGGGCAGTTCGTTGAGAAAAATGGAAACGAATTCCTAAATTCTTGAGTGATCTAAGTTGCTGGCTGCAGTTCAGGTCCGAAACTTAGAGCCTTAGAGGTCAGTTTCATTCAGTTTTGAAAAGTCTCTCGAAGACGAAGCATCGTCAATTATTGGTGTTGTGTTTCTTGTGACTTCTGTGTGACTTCTGATTTTCTATTTGGTAGATACAGTGCTTATATCACGTTACCTTATCAAATATTTATGTAAATTTTATTCAATCGGGTTAAAAGCAAATTAAAGTGCATTTTGTGATCACGGAATTCAAGTTATTTCGGCAAGAAATAGATGAGAATTTGTGAGGAAATAAATAAGAGTAATTTCAAAAATTAAATAAGCAATTGAAAGTAAAGAAAAGTGAAAATAAAAGTAAGAAAATAAGTTTTAAGATTTTAAAGATTTTTAACCCGATTCCCGTATCGCTGTTTTTTACCTACGTTAACCGTATAGGGGGGTCAAATTGACCTGGTGTCTTGAAAATGTAGTAAATATGCATAAAAAATTCTGGAAAAAATCATGGATCACTTTTGAACCTTCTACTTTATGATAAAATTATGGAATTTGATATTTGTTAAATCAGAATAATAAATAATTAACAATAAACCATCGAACTCGTGGAAAAATCTGATGGTTTGAGTTTTGCCTTGGATTAAATTTATCCTCCGATACGGAAATTGGCTTAACATAATTTCAATTTTTTTCGAGAATTTCATAGAAAATGTTGATGTATGTAGTATAATGAACAATTAGGAAAATTATAATTCACATTTTAAATCGAAAAGAATTGGTATTTTGGTATTTTATATATAAATAAACTTATAAACATAAATTATAAATTATTTGGTATTTTATTTTGGCTATATACGTTAGTTTTATAGTGCGAACTCTTGCAGCCTTCAAAAGATCAGGAGCAGAACTTTATTCCAATATCGAAATAACAGCATTGTCTTTTGATTTGCACACAGTGAAAAAAGGAAATACAAATAGAAAACTTTAATTTAGGTAGAAAATGACTGGGGAAAATATTAGAAGTATTAATAATTGCATAATTAATATTGATTTAATTCGGAATAAAATAATAGGAAAATAAGCACTCAATTTTACAAACAAGGTTTACCAACAAACATGTACATTTTCAATTTAAATTCATTATTCTCCATTAACTCCTATTTTTTACAATTTATTAATTTTGCTCAGATTTTATCACGTACAATTTATAGTGAAATTTTTTTCTATTACGGATGAATATATTCATTATTCATTTCCATTATTTATGAATATATTTTTATTTTATTGTATTATTTATTAATAATTATGCTGCGTCACGATTAGTGAATTTAGATTTCCAGAATAATGAGAAATATTGAGCAATTCGTAAAATAGAGACCATTTGTTAATAGAGACAGACCATTTCCATGAATTCGAATGCAGCCTTACAATATTTATTGTAAGGCTGTAATTATTCCTTACAATTAACAGTAGTATCGTAAAATATTTACCATCCTAGTAACTTCTAGGACCTAGGTTTCGCAAAATTGGAGCAAAGGAATTATTATCCATAGCTATACGCAATTTAACTCAAACTGACCTAGTTTTAATTTTTATTATCCCAGTCTTGAAAGGAAATTTTGGCCTGAAGGTGTGTCCCTTCTGACAAAAGGTTGGATTACTAAGCTTTCAGTTCCCTGAAGATTCCTTTGTTACTTTTACTGTATCAAGGGGTTCGATGACGCAAGTTTCATTTTCTCAGAAAGCACGAATCAACCAAAAACAATTTTTCTAATTTAATTTTCGAATAATTTGTTAAAAATACTTTAAATATTTTACTATCTTTTTTCAAAAAGATAACTAACTTTTTTAGATTAAAAATATTTTTATGTAAATACTTTAAATATTTTATTATCTTTTTTAATAAAAGATAATATAAGATATAATATAAGATAAAAGATAATAAAAAGTCAGTTTTTCAGTTTAAAAATACTTTTAGGTTTGTGAACAAGAGGTTTTAAAGTTTTTAAAGTTTTTTTAAGTTTTTAAAGTTTTTAAAAAAGTTTTTAAGGTTTTAAATCAAGAGTTTTTTCTCAGGTTCTTGCCAAAAGAAAACAATGAATTCGTACTTGCCACTGAGAATGGACAACCTCCAAGCTCTCGATTTTACGTCTCCGAAAATTAAACCCAAGCTGGAGAAGGTAGGATTGAAATTTGAAAAAAATACTACTTTAAGCAGTAAAATGAATATTTAATTAAGTTGTGTTGATTTTAAACAATTTAATTATCACAATTATCTGACTAAAAAATAAATGTTATCATTTTCAGGCAGACGAACCAGTGCTTGACCTCTCCTGCAAAAAACAATCTTCAATATCTACGAATTTCACTCCTGTTAATCTCGACACTTCATCAAATTCTTCCAATTCCTATAATTCGTCCAACGAAGAACAGTCTCATAAAACAAATGTAACGCATAATTCTGATGGAAAAGAAAGTCCCTTTGAAGGGCGAACCTACATGGTGACACCACCTTCAGAATCAGATTCTCCAAAGATACCTAAATTCGAATCAGTTTACAGTCAAATCAATGTACCTTCTCTGGATCACATGGAGCACAGGAATTATCCATCTTTGCCAATAAACCTTCCACTTCCAGTTTTACCAACAGTGTTACCACCATTGATAGTTCCAAATAATAATAATTCTCTGACTCAAATTCAAATGCCAAAAGCAACCTCTACGACTCAGGATCTTCCTCCAATAATGATCCACTCTGATTGCAATAAGAAAGCACCAAGACCATTTAAAGCTTATCCTAAAGATCCACTTTCTTTGAGTTTAGCCCCAGAAATAATGTATGATAAGAATTCCAATGAGGCATTTACGGAATTTAGGAGAAAAATGCTGGATTCTGTGCGAAGAACTTCTGATGGGACGAATATCAAAATGCGAAGGTAAAAAATAAAGGTGGTTTTAAAATTAACTGAAAAATGTGAAACTTTTTCAATGTTTTGAAGTAAAACTAAAGTTGTGTATTTCCCAACACCCTTGTGTATTTCCCAACACCCTAGTGTATTTCCCAACACCCTAGTGTATTTCCCAACACCCTTGTGTATTTCCCAATACCCTTATTTGGGTATTGAGAATTATTATATATCTGCCAAAATTTTTTTCTTTTTAATTTCTAATTTTCTTTTCCAGGGTCTCAAAAAGTCCAGGTTTGCCAACCAGCACCATGGACGAAAAAGATGCTGCTTATTGGGAAAGAAGAAAAAAAAATAACGAAGCTGCTAAACGTTCAAGAGATGCAAGGAGAGCAAAAGAGGATGAAATTGCCATAAGAGCTGCATTTCTCGAACAAGAAAATATAAAACTTAAATATGAGCTAGTTGCTCTCAGAAATGAAACTGCAAAGCTCAGATGTATGGTATTTACGAACTAGAGTGAGTGCTTCATTGTCCTATAGAATTTACTGAATTTACTCTGTAATCTATTCTTTTAAAAAAATGGCTCTAAAATATTTTTTCAATATTGCATAAATTCTATCGCCAAAAATTGAACGTCAGTAATGCAAGAAAAATTCAATGCACACTGTCTAAACTGGGTTAGCAACCAGGATATATTACTAAAAAATATTTAATTTTTTTAACCAGTCAGTTAAAAAAATGCTTGAGCTCTAAGTTAACGATCAACGAGCTGTGTGTAATTTTTATATAGGGGAGAGTGACTCAAACTGGATAGGTTCCTGACCTGAATATTACGTAAAAATGACTAAATATTTGAATTAAATTAAATTAAATATTTGAATTAAATTAAATATTTGAATTAAATTAAATATTTGAATTAAATTAAATATTTTAATTAAATTAAATATTTGAATTAAATTAAATATTTGAATTAAATTAAATATTTGAATTAAATTAAATATTTGAATTAATATTTAAATTAAAATTTTGAACTGAAGTAATTTTTTATAAGTGAAATTATCAAAAACGGATTGTGTTATAATACGGTTTTCTACTTATTTGCCGTTTTTTAATCAAAAAATTAAAAAATGTGCATTTGACATGAAGACGTAACTTTTTACCTCTGATAATTTCGTAATTTTTGCTGTCGTAGGATTTTTTTTCAACTGTTTCTTTTGTTCTTTGTATTTACGTAGGATTTTTTGCAACTGTTTCTTCTGTTCTTTGTATTCACGTAGGATTTTTTTGCAACTGTTTCTTTTGTTCTTGTATTCAGGGAACATTTGGCTTCAAAATTTGCCACAAAAACAGACTTTTAATTATCACAAGATGTTTTTATTGGTAGTATCATTTTCCCCGATCTAGATAATTCGTGAAAAAAAACACTCAAAAGTTTTTCAAATGACCCGAGCATTTTGCCAATATAAAAGAATTGGCTATTTTAATACAGTCGGTTCTCCACCATTTCAAGATTTCGGGGAAGTCATGAAAAAATGGAGATAGCTCGGAGGGGCAATTGGAAGTTGCGCAGCAGGCATTTGCGCACACGCGTATGTTTGGCAGAAGTGGCTGTATGATTTAATAGTAAATACGATAGAGATAATAGCTGGTTTATTTTTTACAATATATTTAAAAGTATTACTTTTATCGAGACAAAAATATTTTAAAATGACAGTTGTGAAACTCTATTCGATGAGATCAAGTGAAATATCGATCAATTAACACTGTGAGTGCTGTAAAACACGATTATCCGGATCGTGGTCCCAAATTCTCATCTAGATAAAAGTTCAGAAAAAGATGGTTCAGAAATGGTAATGGTTAAGAAAAAGATTAGTTACGGATAAATATCTGATATAATCTTTGTTACGTTACTGGTATTGTTTAAAGAAATGTTTTATCTTCAATGTAATACTTTTCTTTTTTTTCTGTAAAATGTTTAATTATTATAAAGTCAAAACTTTTTTTATCCTGATTAAGTCACTCTCCCGTAAGTTGGAAGGCTCCAAAAATTAAGGATTTATTAGATTTTTGTGGAGCATTGTGTGAGTGAATGTTGTAAATTAATGTAACTGGTTTTTCAATTTTCGTATATTAAATCAAATTTGAGTTTGTAAGGTAATAAATCCATTGGAGCAAAAAATTGTCAAAGAAAAGATGAATTCTATGTTGGGTCAATTTAAAAAAATATCAGGGTGCATTTAGGAAAAATGTCAAATTTTATTTGAAAGTTAAAATAGTATATTATGTAACAAGGGGCGAAAGGAGCAGATTTTTCCCGCGGGCAGTAATTACCCAAGGGAAAAATCTACTTTCGTCCCGTGTTGCATATAGTATTTTATTCCACTCTTGACAGTGGCCATCTTTTGGCCCTAAAAAGCGGGTCCGACGTATTTTTCTATAGCTTTGTTCGCAGCTCGAATTCTGATCGACTCGGAGCAATTCAGATTTTCAATATGGCGACCATCGACCAATCACAGCCTCGGATTTCGGAGTTCTCGAGCCGCGAAAAGAAAAAAATGTCAATTTTACTTTCGCCCAGAAAATTTTACTTTCGTCCCGCTAACTTTACTTTCGCCCCGCTAACTTTACTTTCGCCCCGCTAACTTTACTTTCGCCCCGATAATTTTACTTTCGTCCCTCTAATTTTACTTTCGCCCCGCTAATTTTACTTTCGCCTCGCTAATTTTACTTTCGCCCCGCAAATGCGGTGTACGGGAAATGTATGCTAATTTCGCCCCTATTTTTAGGGGGAAAAGGTGGCCATTTCGATCGAGTGTGGAACAAATTAAATTCTACCAACTTGAATTTAAAAAGTAACGATTTATGTACTTAAGTACCAAAAAGAGGATTTTTTTGGTTAAATTTCTTTTTATAAAGAATGCTGTGACAGTGAACGTTATAAATTGTAAATTGAAATTATAAATTGTGAACCTCACTAGAGTGGAAAATGAATTGATCTATGAAAAGAGACATTTTTATAGAACACTGTAAGAACATGAACGAAAAATAATACTCCAATCGACATTATTTTGACCGGCGACAAAAATTTGATTTACATGGATTCAAAATTATCTAAAAGAAAAATGATCCTATGGTTTTTTCTATATGTAAACAATTTTCGCATAATTTTCTGTGAAAATTGTTATGGCCACAAGCGAAAATGAAAGACTGATATAGACTGATATGATAAATCTGAGAAGCATTTGTGTATAAATATCAAAACTATTTTATATGCAAAATGAGTGTATTTTTGCTCACCGTCTTGGGAAGTTCATCTATAGTCAGTAGAAGTTAAGGAAGCAAATTGTAAATATAGAAATAGTGGAAAATGAGATTTTAACTGTATAATAATTAATTGATCTCAGAATTGATGTTCCTATGTATATATGAAGATTGTTACAATATTTAAGATATATTTATAATAAAAAATGAACTTTTGTGAACAAAATTTAATTTAATTTTTTATTTTGTAAAATAAATAAATCTGGAATAAGGACTGATTCCACCAACTGTGATTAAATCCATGATTAACTAATTATGATTATGTTTTAATAGGCGTCTTAGGGGGTGTGATATGTTATGTCACGAATTACCGACGGGGTATAAAAAATATTCGGCAATCCTATTTTAAAAGAAAGATATCAAGTTAAAATTTAAGAGAATGATAGGAAATATGAATGGGCACATCTGTTATGTCTATTTTTTTTTTTTTTTTTGAAAAAAATTTTCTTCAAAATAATTTTTTTTCAAGATTTTGAAAAAATGACGTAACAGATGTGCCCTATCATATTTTCTATCATTATCTTAAGTTTCAACTTGACACCTCAGTTTGTTTAAAAATAGGATTGCCGAATATTTTTTTATAAAAAATATTCACATCACACGCCCTTAATCATAATATATCACACGCCCTTAATCATGATTAACTTGCGAAGCGTTCCACCATGAATTATTAAAATTAGTTAACAGTACACTCTGTTCACAATAAGTCTAGTTTGTATTGTAACGGTGATTCTGATTGGCTGAGTGACGAAACATATTTTAGCGCGCAAAGCAGACCTCTGACGTCACCAATGACGCGTTACTTGATCGATACGTATTTAAGTTGACACAATTTGTAGATTGTGATTGAAAACATTAAATGTAAAGTGCTCTGAAGTGAAAAAAAGTATATTTTGAGAATATGGCCGAAAATATAGTTGCTGCATTACACTTTAACTTCGAGGTTATGTTGACCCTCGTTACCCGTTAATCGCTGGTTAAGTCGCTAACCAGCTAAAAATGCCCGATTAAGTTAAACGGTGATTAGGCTTTCTTAATCATGGTTTAAAAGTTGGTGGAACGCAAGGTACTGGTTAACTTAAGTTAATCGAGGATTAAAATTTAATCACAGTTGGTGAAACCGACCCTTGTTAGAATATCTTATAATTTCGTATTGATGCAATATAATTTTGCGAGCATCTAATTTTTTTTTAAAAGCAATCACAGCCTAGTGTAAATTTTGTATTAAAATACAAATTAATTAATCAACATTATTTGGTAAAGAATCAGCTAAGTGTATCATACATTCATTTTCGAGAATTTCTCGATTAAGACATTCGCTATTCGTGAGCACTTTGGCATAAGAATTTTGTAGTGTTATTTGTCTGGGAATAAAATCTAAAACAGTTTTTGATTTATCTAATTGACATGAACTACTAATTAAGCCACTATCGAAAGTTTTTCTTTTGCAGTTTTCAAGATCCACGACATTTTTCCGTTTCTGTGGCTTGGTAGTTTTTTCACACAATATTGGATCTTCCTTCAATTTTCCACTTTTTCTTTTTAGTTCTGGTATTTTGTTCCTATCCTCGACAATTCGAAAGATTTTGGAGAATTTATGGTCAGATATGCAATGTTCTCTTCTTTCAGAAGGGTTGTTGAATTTTAAATCGCATTCAGAAACATAACATTCGTACTGAAACGAAAAATACAATACATATATTGGAAAATGTTTTTTTAAAATATCAAATTGATCACAAAATTATTTTTGGTACTACCATTGGTTGTCTTTCAGACAAAATCTTAAAGAAACTGTCGTGAATTTCCTGTAGATGAATATCAAGAAGCCTGGCACTAGGTTTTGGTATGTTACATTCCGAGCAAACGTATTGATCCCAACCATTGTATTGAGGTTCCTGGTAGTCTTCAAATTCAAGTGCTTTGCAGGAAAATCTAAAAAATATATTTATACATAAAGGAAAGTTTTAATTATAATTTACAAAATTGAAAAGTTCTTTTCGGTTAATCAACAATTTTGATTTTTTCGTACAGTGTTTCAGTAAAAGAATTATTCTAACTCCAGAAGTTGATATTGAAAGGATTATTTTAATTAGTGATGCCGTTTGTCGAGACTCAAGGAATGTAAAAAATTAATAATAATATAAAATATTAAATTATTTATTC
>JBAGKK010517681.1:0-13479 GCA_037177015.1 Euceroptres primus
CCAAGAAGAAGTTCCAACCAACGACTTTTAACCCCCCCCCCCCCCCCCCGCCAGGAGGTAACCACTAGCAATTCTGATGTACAAAAGAATTCTAAATTCAAAAAAATTCAAAGAATACAAGATGAATTAAAAAGAATTCAAAGAATATAAGGAGAATTTAAAAGAATCCAAAGAATACAAGATGAATTCAAAAGAATACAAGGTAAGTTAAAAAAAACAGAAAATACAAAATGAATTCAAAAGAGTTTAAAGAATACAAGGTGGATTCAAAAGAATTCAAAGAACTTAAAAGAATTCAAAGAATTCAAAGAGTTCAAAAGAATTCAAGGAATTCAAAAGAATACAAAATAATTCAAAGAATACAAAGTGAATTCAAAATAATTCAAAGAATACCAGATGAATTCAAAAGAATTCCAAGAATTCAAAATAATTTAAAGAATACAAGGTGAATTCCAAAGAATACAAGATGAATTCAAAAGAATAAAAGGTGGATTAAAAAAATTCAAAAAATACAAAATGAATTCAAAAGAATTTAAAGAATACAAGGCGAATTCAAAAGAATTCAGAAACAGGTGTACAACTGAATTCAGTAGTGTTTAACCACCCCTCCTCCCATATCCCTTTACATTGTGCCTTGAAAATTCCCCAAAAAATGCAAAAAAGCACTTGTATGGAAAATTGGTGCCAAAGACGGGATTTTTCAATTTCGTTTGAAATAAATTATTTTCATTCGAGAAGTGGCAAGTTTATAAGTATTTTTTAACTAATTTTAAATTGTTTAAACAATTATTAATGCTTTAAAATATTGTTTTTTCTCTTTCAGTCATGAAAAACTAGGATTTTCTATTATGAATAACACAATGAATGAATGCTAAGAATAAAATTATTTGTTTACGACATTTTTAAATTGTTTAAACCATCGCCATTTGTTTAAATAATTTTTTCCTACTGAAAATCATGAAAATTTAATATTCTCCGCATTTCATGACACAGTTAATGAATATTTAGAGTAATTTTTTGTAAAACATTTTGAAATTGTTTAAACAATTTCAATTTTTTAAAATGCTTTTCCTTGTCATATCATGAAAAGTTTTTTGATGAAGACATTTTTCAATTTTTGTAAATAATTAATAATTAATGACTTGTGACTTTTCGAGGGAAAGGTGGAGAAAAGTCTAGTTTCTCGAATCTCTTATACTGTATCCTTTATTATGGAATCTTTTCTTGTTTCAAAACCAGGGTGGCCGCTGGACCGCGAAACCGAGAAAACCGGGAAATGACCGGGAATTTTTTGTGACTTGGAAAAACCGAAAATAACCGGGAATTTTTTTGTTGACCGGGAATTTTTTAAATTTTTAATAAAAAACGATTTTAATTTTCCAGAAATGTCCAGTAATTTCCCAGAAATTTGGAAATTTTAAAATTCCAAATCACATAAGGTGATTTGCTTATATCTGATATTATGAAATATATCTCGTTTAACGATAACACTCTGTGATCTCATTTCGTTTACAAAATACAAATGCTTATATATTTTAATATCACACTTTAGTCCTTGCGATTAGTTGAACTTAAAATATTTATATTACATAAATTTAAAACCTATGCTCTCGTTTAACTCAGAGTGACATTTCATTATATAAAATAGTCTAACATTACTTTTAGAAACACATAAAAATGTTCGCCCTAAAAGCATTAATCACTAGGGTTTAGTTGAAAAACCTCCATTTGTACTTCTTCAATAATATAAACCATTTTAATGTTAAATAAAAGAGAAATTCACGTTTGTATGTTTAGAATATTAAATAAAAAACATTTTAAAACTTTTAAAGCCTATGGAATTAACTGTTATTCAATGGAAACTATTATTTAATGAACGGGAAAAAATTTTCGATGACCGGGAATTTTTAATTGTTTAAACACTTATTATTTGATTAAACTTGTAGGGTATAACTTCTAAATCAACAAAATATTTCATAATAAGGCATATAGTGTAAGAGATTCGAAAAAACTAGACCTTTCTTCATCTTTCCCTCGAAAAGTCACAAGTACATAATTATTAATTATTTAAAAAATTGAAAAATGCCTTCATTAAAAACTAATGCTCCTAACATTCATGAACTGCGTCATTAATTTCAGAAAATACAAACATTTCATGATTTTGTAAGGAAAAAACATTTAAACAAATTAAAATTGTTTAAACAATTGCAAAATGTCTTACAAAAAAAATTAATCTAAACATGAAATGCGAAAAATATTAAATTTTCGAGATTTTCAGTGGAAAAAAATTTTTTAAACAATTAAAAGATGTCCTAAAATAAACAATTTTATTCTTAGCATTCATTCATTGCGAAATATATCCCAAAAAATCCTAACTTTTCATGATTTAAAAAAAACAATATTTTTAACAATTCATGATTATTTCAAATAATTCAAAATTAGTTAACAAACGTTTAGGAACTTGTCACTTCTCTCAAACAAAAATAGTTTATTTTAAAAAAAAGTGGAAAAATCCCGTCTTGGCACAAATTTTCCATAAAACTGCTTTTTTGCATTTTTGGGGAATTTTCAGGTGATAATATAAGGGGTTGGAGGGATAAAAATAGAAAGTTATGAGGTGGAAATTATTCGTTGAACAGTTCTCAACAAGTGAATGAAAGTTAATTTATAAAAAGTTAATAATTTAAAAAACAATTTTTTGGACCAGCCTAATGTATATTCATCAAAATTTTAAAAAAATGCTATCAAAGAAATGCAATGATCAAAACAAAGAAAATAATTGATTCATTTGACCTGAGTAAAAGTTGTTTTTATTCAAGTGATACAATTTGTTCAAATAAAGCAATCTGTAAATGTTAATAAATGTTTCTTCAGTGCAAGGAATTTAATTTTTTTTCATTTATCATGAATACTATTAGCAAAAAATTCGAGGTTCCCAACTTTCCATCCATCATTTCTACTTTATAATCCTTCTTTAAAACATTGATGGCCCAAAAAACTCACAATTTCGATATTTCATTGTTTCTTTTTCGCAATGCTGATTGGATTTTTAAATTTGAAACTTAGACCAAGTTCCAGTCATAAATGTGGTTTTGTTTTCAAATGTTAAAAAATACAAGACTAATTGGAAAATTAAATGATTGAAAATAAAAAGCGCGTGATATGTTTCGTAATTTTAATATAGAATTAATGGAAAGTTGTTATTTAAAAAATATATATAAATAATATAACTTAAAAAAAATTCTGTTTCAAAAATAATTCAGAAGAGAGAAAAATTAAGAGAAGTTGAATTTGAAAAGAAACTAAGTTAGAGATCTTCCTGACTAGAAAATACATTAGTTGGACTTTAAAATCTTCCATTTTGAGAAAACATATTTGAGGATGTACTCCCTGTACACTCGTAGAGTCAATTTAAAAATTAATCAGATCTTTCTGTTGATTTATAATATCAAGGAGAATGAACCCAAAGTTATTTTTAACGAATTTTGAAGATGAAAGCTAAGAGTCATTTAGAAAAAAATAGTTTGGGTCATAATTATTTACTTAAAAATAGTTGTTAGAATATTTGTGTTTTTTCCCTCCGTCTTAGAGAAAAGTCGTAATTTTCATTCAATTTCAATTCTCAACAGCTCATTTTGTTTCTTAGAAGATCTTTACCAGTTCTATTTGGCACGTTTTTATTAAAATTATTTTGTTTAGAAAATTTGGTAAGTTTTTATTAAAATTGTTTTATTTAGAAATTATAAAGTTAATGATCTTGCAAATTATACAGTAGTTTAAATTACAAGTTTTAATAAAAACATACCAAATAGAACTGTAAATGATCTTTTAAGGAACAAAATGAGCCGCTGAGAATTGAAATTGAATGGAAATTACGATTTTTGTCTAAGACGAAGGAAAAAACACAAATATTTAAAAAACTACTTTTAAATAAAGAATTATAACTAAAAATATTTATTTTATTTAAAGCGCTTCAGTTTCTCTTTCAAAATACATTGAAATTAACAAAAAGCTCTTTTTTGTTGATTTTATAATTCAAGTTAAATATTGAATAATTTTGAGTTTGACTGTACGGGAAAAACATCCTTAAAAACCATGTTTAATATTAAATTCTTGAATTTGACTTGGAATTACGAATTGGAAAATAATCGAGTCTTAAATTTTCAAAGTTTCCCAATTTAAAAATGTTTAATTATTTCGAAATTGTTAAATATCGCTTTTTAGTAATGCCATTGCTTCATAGTTCATTAATATCCAAATTTTAAAGATTGTAATTATATTTTATTTTATTATTTAATTTTAAAGATTTATGATTATTAAACGTCAAAATTAAAAGACCATGAAGAAAGGAGTTAATTAACGCACGTAGCGTATAAAATGATCTAGTAATATAAATAAAATCGTAGACGAATGTATCTTTCAAGAAAAAAATATATTAAAAGATTCTAATTATCTTGACACCTGCCAGGAGGCAATTGAGTGTCTGCTTTTCTGAAAAGGAAACTCATCCGCATACTTATTTCCATCGATAAGAACGCATTCACGTTAATATACCAGTAAAACGAGTTATTAGTTCGCCATACTCCACCTGACGGAAGGAAGAGTGGCAGGACGAAAGTGTAGCATAGACGTCTAGTCTGCCAGGTGTCGGAACTTGACAGAAATTAACGACCTCATAAAGTAGAGATCGACCCGTTAATGTATGGCCAACTCCACTCACCTTAACTCTTTTACCCTCCAACTTCACCTACAGGTCCTCTTCGTCCTTGCACCCGGATGTTGGAAGAAAATAAACTCGTAAAGCGACCACGGTTTATGACCTGCCTGTAGGAAGTCACCCCCGATAAATAATCGCTTCTCCAACAATTCGATCTAACTAACTGCCCCAAGTTCATCGAGGAATTTAAAAAAAAAAAAAAAAAAACTTGTCCTAGAGGTTGTAGAATACATAATTTACAATTTTCAGGAGATTAAATTTTTGGCTTTCATTATGTTTAGAACTAGAATTAGAATTTAGAATTAAGTTTTTTTAATAAATTATTAATAACTTTATTATTAGTTATGTCTTGAACATAATTTTTTCAGCTGCGATCATCTTTTACTATATTCCCTTAAAGACCTTATTTCGTTCAATATTATGGGTGATTGCCAAAAAATTGACCATATTTGACCACGAAATTTCCGAAAAAAATAATTTTCCATGACGCCTAAAATATGTTTTTTTAAACTCGACCAATCCAATAGAGTATGAAAAAACGAAATAGAGAGATCAAGGAATATATTTGTAATACATAGTTATGAATTCTATACGAAAATAACTCCTATACCTATGTTTCTACGTAATAAGCATGAAATCTTAAACTTGAGTTCTGAATGTTTTTAAATAATGTGAATGCATAGGAAGTGGATGTACAACTTTAAGAATGGAAATCATTCTCGGGGAGTTTGAGAGGAAAAAATGAAGTCGGACGTCCCTAACCTCAAAAATCACTAAGTTCGCAATGTATCACATTCGACCTTGACAATATAAATATTTGAAGAATCTTTTAAAAATATTCCAAAAACAGGTAAAAATTATTTAAAATATGGGAAATACCTGTGATTACGCGATTTATTTGATGTTCAATATATCTTTTTATTTAATAAAATTTTGAATTAATAGTTCGATAAATATGACATTTTGTAAAACGTATTGTGTAAAAATAGTGATTATTATTGACTACTGTTTGGAAATACTGATGGGAAATCGATTTTCAAATGTATAAAAATGTTCATTAGCCTAAAATTAACAAATCTACATCGTATTTTGACTAGTTTGAATCATGACCTTCAAGTTTTATCTTAAAATAGCAAAATCGTAAAACCTGACACAAACCTTGGGGACAGACTTTGGAGCGATTTCTCGCATCTTTAACTGTAAATTATTATTATTATTATTTTTGATATTATTTACCAATTTTCTATTTTAAATTTGTATTTTGGGACATCGCGTAACCTGACATTTTTCAAACATTTTTATTTATAATTTTTAATCGAAGTCGTCTAAGATTTTGAAACTTTCCTTAATTGTGCCTTGAAATATTAATACTTTCTGTTAACATTCTCAGTTTCAGAATATATATTTTTTAATATTAACAAAAACAAAGTGAAAATTGCGATTTATTAATTTTTATTTAAAAATATTTTAAACATGAAAATCGAATTTTTCAAAAAGGGTCTCATGGGTTTTTTGTTTTGGGTCTTAAAATGTTAGTGGGATTACAGATTACGCTACTCAGTGGGAAAATCCCATATGCAAGGAATTTGCAATTGAATTTTTCGAATTTTTTTTAGTTTTAAATATTTTGAACATAAAGATCGATTTTTTTCAAAAAGGGCCGGATGGATTTTTTTGCTTTTGATTTTAAAGTGTCTGTGGAATTACAGACTACCATAATCAGTCGGAAAATCCTATATACAAGCACCTTGTAATGAAATTTTTATAATTTTTAAATATGTTGAACATAAAAATCGATTTTTTTCAAAAAGCGCCTTGTGGAGTTTTCTGATTCTGATTTTAAAATGTCCGTGGGGTTACAGACTACCATAATCAGTCAGAAAATCCTATATCTAAAATCCTTACAATGAAATTTTTATAATTTTTAAATATTTTGAGCATAAAAATCGACTTTTTTCAAAAATGTCCGGATGGATTTTTTTTTGTTTTGGGTCTTAAAACATCAGTGGGATCACAGAATACCATAGGCAGTCGGAAAATCTCATAGCATCAATTTTGCAATTAAATTTTTAGAATTTTTTGAGTTTTATATATTTTTAACATAAAAATCGACTTTTTTCAAAAAGGGCTTTATGGAGTTTTCTGTTTCTGATCTTAAAATATCCGAGGGATTACAGACTACCATAATCGGTCAGAAAATCCTATATGAAAGAACCTTGCAATGAAATTTTTATGATTTTTAAATATTTTGAACATAAAAATCGATTTTTTTCAAAAAGGACCAGATGAATTTTTTTCTTTTTAGTTTTAAAATATCTGTTATATTACAGACTATCCTAACCAGTTGGAAAATCCCATATGCAAGGTCTTTGCAATTAAATTTTTAGAATTTAATCGAGTTTGAAATATTTTGAACATAAAAATCGGCTTTTTTTCAAAAAGGGCCCGATGGATTTTTTTTTGTTTTTGGTTTTAAAATGTTCGTGGAATTAAAAACTGCCATAATCAGTAGCAAAATCTTATATGCAAGAACCTTGCAATTATATTTTTATAATTTTTAAATATTTTGGACATAAAAATCGACCGTGGGATTACAGATTACCATAATCAGTCAGAAAATCTTATATTCAAGAACCTTGCAATTAAATTTCTAGAATTTTTACAATTTTTAAATATTTTGAACATATAAATCGATTTGTTTTTCAAAAAGGACCCTATGGATTGTGTTGAATTTTAAAATGTTAGTGGGATAACAGAATACCATAATCAGTTAGAAAATCTCATATGCAAGAACCTTGCAATTAAATTTTTAGAATTTTTGTTATTTTTAAACATTTTGAATATAAAAATCGACCTTTTTCAAAAAGGTCCTTATGGTTTTTTCTGTTTCTAAACTTTAAATTTCCATGGGATTAGAGACTATCATAATCAGTCGGAAAATCCTAATGACAAAAATCTTGCAATTAAATTTTTAGAATTTTTATGATTTTTAAATATTTTGAACACAAAAATCGACTTTTTTCAAAAATGGCCAGACGGGTTTTTTGTTTTTCATTTTAAAATGTTCGTATGACTATCATAATCAGGAGCTTTGGATATATAATGACCTTGCAATTAAAGTTAGTTCAGACCAACCATGGAGCATATTCTTAATTGTGACGAATTTTACACGAGCAACTGAAGCGTAGTAGACAAAAAATTGTTTGAGTAATAATTATTTACTTATAAATATTTATTTAGATATTTGTGTTTTTTTTTCGTTTTAGACAAAACTCTTCATTTTAATTCAATTTCAAATATCAACAGCTAACTTTTTTTTCTAAAAAATTCTTTCCAGTTCTATTTAGTACGCTTTTATTAAAATCTGTTATTTAGCACATTGTTTCATTTGAAAGATGAATAATTGTATAATTTCTAAACAAAAGAATTTTAATAAAAAAATTCTGAACAGAAATATCTTGAATCGTTTATGAAATAAATTGAGTTTGATCAATAAAATTGAATCGAAATTATGAATTTTTTCTAAAACAGAAGAAAACACAAGAAAATCCGAGTAACTGTTTTTAAATAAGACAGTTGGCCGCGGCTAGAGTTACGGAATTTTCCGTAACACTAACTTGCGCCCCCTTTGTGCTGTATGCTAGTTGTACAAAAAAATTTCCGTAACAATATCGTCGGTCTTTAAATAAATAATTGTGACACAAACTATTTTTTTCTATCTTTTTTTCAAGATTTATTGGAAATAAATTTAGGTCTTTTATCCTTGATTTTATAAATCAATATAAAGATTTCATTAGTTTGGAGGTTGAATTAAATCATAAAAATATTATCAGGTGCTCTATACTTTATAACATGCACGAAAACTAATTTTAATGAATACGAAGCAAAAATGATTCCATTAAAAAAATAAAAGATAAAACGACAAATTAAAAGTTCCTCAAAACGAGAAGAGACGTTAAATTCAAGGGATGGAAATGTTAGCCAATGGGATAGATATTCGCAAACAGAAGTGCCATTCCATTGGAAGTGGTCTCTATCGTTGGGTTGGAGTTGAGCCATACCACGGATTACAAGGAACAGAGTTCGAGAGGGTGAAATTACATCACAAGGTAATAACAAGGGCGCAATAATGACGTGCTGTAAACGAAAAGGGGAGAGATGAGAGACCAACTATTCGAAGACCCTGGAAGATAGGAAGGAGGTGCAATAACCGAGAATTCTTATCATTTCCTCTCTCTCTCTCTCTCTCTCTCTCTCTCTCTCTCTCTCTCTCTCTCTCTTTCACGCCTTTTCTATCTTCGAAATCACCACTTCCTTATTTTATTTGTTGCAATGTGAAAAAAGAAAGCAAAAGGTCAGAAGCAATGGTTTCCAACTAGATGTTTCCGAGTATTTAAAGTTAAAAATGAAGAAAGGACTTGTATCAACCCTCGAGTAAAATAGTAGTAAATAGTATTTAGCCAATTTTACCATCAACATCTAAATATTAAAGTTAAAGTAATTGAAGTAGATTTTTTTATTTTTTAGAAAAATAAGAGTCAAGTTAATTTGGGAAAGAACAATTGCAACTCATCGATAGTGAATAGACGTGAGGCCTATTTTGGCAGGAAGGATGACAGTGCGTTTGGCAAGGAAAGCCAAGACACGAAGATCTCATTCATTAAACTATGGGCCTAGAGTGTGATATTTGTCGTATCAAATTGAAGCATTATAAATAGGCGACCTAAATCCTAAAATCGTACGTCGCTTAGGACGTTACTCTGAATTTAGGTTGAAGATGCCTAATATGGAAATTTCATGAAGATTAAAAATTCATAAAATGTAATACTCAAACCTATTAATATTATATCTTTAACTTTACCTGAACCTAATTGACGACCTAGGGATTCCCAAAATTTTGTACTGCGCTGAAATTTGAACGACTTTTAACTTAGGTTGCGCAGTATTAATACCACGTTACCTGAATTTCACAATTGAGTATTAAATTCAGACAAATTTTACTGAATTTAATCAAAACCATTTGAAGGTGTAACAATTTTAAGTATTCTTTTTTACTGCGTGTCCCCACACACAGTGGTTCCGAATTAGATTTTTGTGGACAAAGCAGTCTACTTCTACAAGTCACAATTTTTATCCGATTTAGATGTTTTTTTCTTAAATTGAAGCTGTATCCCAGTGATCCCCTGAGGCCGATTTTGGATTTTTTGTTTTTGCGAAATTCTATGTAAACAACAAAAGTAGAAAAAATGTTGTTTTCAGAAAAATCATTACGTTAAGCCGGAAAAAATGATTTGTGTAAACTGAATATCAAGCAACATCAATGCATTTGCAATTAAAGTACGTAAATAATCGATTTGATAAGTATCTTAATTGTTATAAACAAATTTGATAAACAATTACTGTAATGTGCCATTTTAGCATGAAAAACTTTTTTCTTCACTATAATTGTTGAAATTTATTATGCAAGTGTCATCTAGTAACAAAATATTAACAAAAATTAAGAATTGTTATTGTTCCATGAGATTTCACAAACATATACTCGAATTTCATATTTTCAAGTAGAAAAAAAGGTATTTTCTGGCTTGAAATTACTAAAATTTGTTATGAAAGTGTCAGCCAGTAATAATACATTGTTAAAAATTAAGAATTATTATTTTTGTAAACCAATGTTATAAACAAATACTCAAATTTGACATTTTCAAAAAGTATTTAAAGAAAAAAGTATTTACTGATTTAAGATTCCTGATATTCCTTATGAAAGTATCAGCCAGTAACAACACATTGTTAAAAATTAAGAATTGTTATTCTCATGAACAAATTCATAAATAAACGTTTAATTTTCATATTCTTTAAGGTCAGCGTATTTTTCTCTGTTCATCTCTCATTGAAATTATTGTTCTGATTTATTCTCAACTACAAAAATGAATCGACAATACAATATTTTCTTCACTAATAAAAAACTGCATTTGTTCATGATATTTTTTATAACAATATGTTTTGTCATTAAACAAAGTAGATTGTAATAGATTTCGAAATAAAGAACACTTTGATAACTAACTGCAGTAATTTTAGAGCAGACAATTTTTTCTGTTAAAAATGTCGAATTTGAGTATTTTTTTATAAAATATGTTTGCAATAATACCAATTCTTAATTTTTGACAATTTTTTATTACTGACTGACACTTTCATGACAAATATCAGTAATTTTAAGTCAGGAAATATTTTTTTTTTAAATTGAAAATGTCAAAATGTGAGTATTAGTTTATAAAATTTGTTAATAACAATAAAAATTCTTAAATTTGACAATATTTTGTTACTGGCTGACACTTCATGACAAATATCAGTAATTTTAAACCAGGAAATACTTCTTTCTGATTGAGAATGTCAAATTCGAGTATTTGTTTATAAAATTTGTTTATAACAATAACAATTCTTAATTTCTGACAATTTTTTTTACTGGCTGATACTTTCATGACAAATATCAGTAATTTTAAGCTACGAAATATTTTTTTAAAATTGAAAATGTCAAATTTGAGTATTAGTTTATAAATTTTTTTAATAACAATAACAATTCTTAAAGAGAATTTTTTGTTACTGGTTGACACTTCATGACAAATATCAGTAATTTTAAAAGAGGAAATATTTCTTTCTGATTGAAAATTTCAAGTTTGAGTATTAGTTTATAAAATTTGTTTACAACAATAACAATTCTCAAATTTGACAATTTTTTGTTACTGGCTGACACTTTTGTAACAAATATCAGTAATTTGAAGCCAGGAAATACCTTTTTTCTGATTGAAAATGTAAAATTTAACTACTTGTTTAGAAAATTTGTTAATAACAATAAAATTCTTAACTTTGACAACGTTTTGTTACTGGCTAATACTTTCATAACAAATATCAGTAATTTTAAGCCAGGAAATACTTTTTTCTGATTGAAAATGTCAAATTCGAGTATTTGTTTATAACAATAACAATTCTTAATTTCTGACTATTTTTTTACTGTCAATTAACTTAATGTCAATCACTTAATTTTTTGTTACTAGATGACACTAATAATAAATTTCAGCAGTTATGGTGAAGAACAAATTTTCTCATGCTAAAATAGCACATTACAGTAATTGTTTATAAAATTTGTTTATAAGAATTAAGTTACTTATCAAATCGATTATTTAAGTACTTGAATGAATTGAATCAATGAATTGCAAATGCATTGATTTTTCTAAATATTCAGCGTACACAAATGATTTTTCCGAAAACAACAAATTTTCTACTTCTGTTGCTTACATAGATTTTGCAAAAAAAAATAAAAAATCGGCCTCGAAGGATCACTGGAGAATTCATTTAGCTTCAATTTAAAAAAAGGTCTGCATCGGATAAAAATCGTGACTTGATTTGACGTCTTAGACTGATTTGTCCGCAAAAATCCAATTCAGATCCACTGTGTGTCCCAACACAATAAAAAGGCATACTTAAAATTGTTACATCTTAAAATAGTTTGGATTAAATTCAGTAAAATTTTGTTTTAATTTAAGTAATATTGGTCTAAATTTAATACCATGTTACCTGAATTTCAGAATTGAGTCTTAAATTCATACAAATTTTAGTTAAAATCAAATCAATTTTTCTTAAATCCAGAATAATTTTACTGAATTTAATAAGTTTAATAAATTTAATAAAATTAATAAACCACTTTAAGGTGCAACAATATTAAGTATTCTTTTTCACTGTACAGGCTCAAGGTATTCCAAATTAGGGAATTTTCAATATTCTGAACAATCCAAAGTTCCTACTACCCGAAAATAGGGATATGAATCTAGTATAAAATTTTCAAAGATCAGATTTTTCCAAAGTTCGAAGTATTAAAATATTCAAGGACTGCGCTATACATAAGAATACTTAAAATTATTACACCTCAAAATGGTTTGAATTAAATTCAGTAAAATTTGTTTGTATTTAAGCAAAATTGATTTGATTTTAAGTAAAATTTGTCTGAATTTAAGACTCAATTCTGAAATTCAGGTAAATTGGTATTAAATTTAGACCAATATTGCTTAAATTCAGACAAATTGAAAGGTTTAATCCAAACCATTTTCAGGTGTAACAATTTTAAGTATTCTTTTTTACTGTGTATCAGAATATTCAAAAATTCTAAGGAGTCCGTTTTTCTTTTTGTTCCAAAATTAAAAGTAATGTTCCTTTTTGTACTTAAGATCCGAAAATGAGGTAATACGTATCTCGTACCTCGTGTTACACCTTTATTACGCAAGTTGGTGGAGAGAATTGCTTGGCCAGATATATTTCACGAGTGCACGTCCGACCTCGAAGCTCTCGAGAGATCGTAGATCTTTGGCCTCAGAGTTACGTGAGTCTAGAGGTTTTTTCTCCCCATTATTAGTCGCCACTGAAATCGTTAGACATCGCATGATCTTCCCAGAGAGAAGACACTTGTCTGAAAAAAATTTGCTGCCTCCGTTATATTACCTTTTAAGATTAAAAATGAAAAAACAAGTGACCGGAAAGGAATCCTAATCAATTTTATAGTTGACAACCTCCAAGGCAATTCCAAAGATTTTATTCCTTTGCTTCTAAAAATAAAATTTTTCCAAAGCAGATTAAAGAATAGAAAGTTTTACCTCCTAATTTAAGAATTAATAATTATATTTATCTACCGTTCAATTTTTTCTAGTGATGCCGTTTGTCGAGACTCAAGGAATGTAAAAAATTAATAATAATATAAAATATAAAATTATTTATTCATA